>JAVALU010001056.1:0-30000 GCA_030770095.1 Gila robusta
ATAGATATATAGTAGAGATAGATAGATAGATAGATAGATAGATAGATAGATAGATAGATAGATAGATAGATAGATAGATAGATAGATAGATAGATAGATAGATAGATAGATAGATAGATAGATAGAGAGATAGATATATAGTAGAGATAGATAGATAGATTGATTGATTGATGGATAGTCAGACAGAAAGATAGATAGATGGATTGATAGTCAGTCAGACAGACAGACAGACAGATAGACGGATGGATGGATGGATGGATGGATAGTCAGACAGAAAGATAGATAGATAGATAGATAGATAGATAGATAGATAGATAGATAGATAGATAGATAGATAGATAGATAGATAGATAGATAGATAGATACATTTTAAATGCTTTTAAAAATAAATAATAATAATATGTTTATTTTATATAGCGCCTTTCAGAGTACTCAAGGTCGCTTTACAATAAAGTACAAATAAACATGACATAGAAACATGACATAGAACAATAAAAAATAAATTGAGATAGTGGTACATAAACATAGAAATCAAGGGAAACAAGTAGCAAAAAGATACGTTTTAAGGTGAGTTTTGAAATCATGTAATGATGAAAGGTCGCGGATGTGTTGGGGAATAGAATTCCAGAGAGTTGGGGCAGCAGTACAAAAAGCCCTTCCACCAAATGATGATAGTTTGTGCCGTGGGATTGTTAAAAGACCGGTATCGGAGGATCTAAGTGTGCGAACTGGGGAGTAGGTATGGATGAGATCAGAAATATAGGTGGGGGCAAGACCATGGAGTGCTTTGAATGTGATAAGGAGTATCTTGTAGTTAATACGAAAACGTACTGGTAGCCAATGAAGTCTGCGTAAAATCGGAGTAAAGTGGGAAGATTTCTTTGTGTATGTAAGGACCCTAGCTGCGGAGTTCTGAATGTATTGGATTTTATTTATAGATGAGTTGGGTAAGCCATAGAAAAGAGAATTGCAGTAATCAAGCCGTGATGTGATGAAAGCATGAACCAAGGTTTCAGCATCGCTGATGTTCAGAAATGGACGTAAGCGTGCGATATTACGAAGGTGAAAGAAGGCAGACTTAGTGAGAGAGGAAATGTGTGGAAGGAAGGAAAGAGATGAATCAAAGATTATACCAAGGTTTTTGACAGTAGTGGAAGGTTGAACCGAAACTCCAGCAATGTGAACATTGTCAACACAGAAACAGGATGTAAATCGATGTGTGTGTTTTAATTAATGAAAACATTACTTTTGTATATTGTGTAACCCAGTGTCATAGAACTCATTCATCAGGGTTTTGTGAGTGTAAATCTCTCCTGTGATTGTGATTGACATCACGAGCCATCAGCATATGTCTGAGCGCTTCTAAACTAAATCACTGAGGGTGTGTGTGTTTGTGTGTGTGTGTGTGTGTGTGTGTGTGTGTGTGTGACCCGTGTGTTTGTGTCAGTCTCTGCTCGGCGGGAGCAGGTTCGAGGTGACAGCTCTAATTGAAACAGGTGTGAGAGGTCAGGGGTGTGTGTGTGTGTGTGTGTGTGTGTGTGAACATCTGCTCAGGGGGCGGAGCCTATCAGCACCAACACACACACACACACACACACACACACACCCAACAGAAGAACGCCAAGGGGTTCGTCACAATCGCCCGTCTGAAACACTGCAGGTACTGAGGAGTTCTGAGGATACAGCTAAAATATACTAATTAAAATGTATGACTTAAAATAATTTGCAACAACGGTGAACAACTAATGAATTGTGATTTTTATCGCAACATGTATCCTTGTTATGAAGCATAAATCTCAATTTTAACAGTGAAAAGTAATATACAAACAAAGATGCCTGTGCAACAACAATGTGCTTAGTTTTAATCTACTGTCTTGACATAATATATCTATCATAAAATGGTTGGTGTCTATTAATATCGAAGGCTATATGCTAAAAGGGATAGTTCACCCAAAAATGAAAATTCTGTCAGTATTTACTCATCCTCACGTCGTTCCAAACCCGTAAGACCTTCGTTCATCATAGGAACACAAATGAAGATATTTTTGATGAAATCTGAGAACTTTTTGTCCCTCCATTGGCAGCAGCATCATTGCAACTTTCAAGGCCCAGAAAGATAGAAAAGACATCGTTAAAATAGTCCATGTGACTACAGTGGTTCAACCTTAATGTTATGAAGCGACGAGAATACTTTTTGTGCCCTAAAATAACGACTTTATTCAACAATCTCTTCTCTTCCACGTCATTCTCCTACACTGTTGACGTAGTGTATACAACGCAGCGCTTCTGGGTTCGACGTCAGAACGCCGGCTCACTATTGGCCGACGCTGGTCATGTGTGTGATGCGTGTGATGCGTGTGATGCTGCTGGCCAATAGTTTTTCATGCTCAAACAGCAACATTATTGCTAGAAAAATGCATGTGAAAAAAGCAAAATAGGACCAAATCAACATTTCTCTAAACTTTGCTTGCCATTTGTGCATTCATTTTTGCACTGCACCTGTTGCAATGCACTGTGTAATTGCATTCTCTGTGATTGAAACTTTTTTCAGGTCTCTTCATTATTCTGCTGGAAAAGCTTGGGCATCTGATGCCTCTAAATGCTGTCTAGATAGGCAACTCACATGGTTTTGAATACGAAGCAGGTCTGTCTCTCTTGTTTTCCCTCTGTCTGTCTGATCTAAATCACTTTTGTTCATCAGCGTGCCAGAGGAAAGCAGGATGCCCCGTCTAATAAAGAGAAGAGATTGAAAATTGGGAGGTTAATGAAATTTTTCTAAAGTGTCCGTCTGGCTGTTTAAAAGCAGATTAAATCGCCACGCCATAATTAGAGTGAATTGACCTGTGAAATGACGGCGTGTCTTCTCGGCTAAGTATTGATAAATAGGTTGGAGAGATTGGCAGATCAGGTAAATCAGCGTGTGATCGAGGGAGAGAGTCTGATTAACGTCTGCTGTGACCTGCATGAATTTAAAATCAAAGTTATCGCAAAGTTATGCTCTTTTTCTTTTTTTCAGAGCTGATATACTGAAAAAGTAACAGGTTTATTTTCATCACAGTGATTTTACCACTGTAGAAGTGTTGCAGACACACTGATTAATGCATTAATGCTAATTATCACAAAGAAATATTCAATAAGCAATTGAAATAGTTTCACTTTAGTTTGTTTATGATTGCCAAGCAACATTATAACGTGGCGCATAATTTAGAATTCAATTAATGCGCAGCCACAAATGGCACACATGGAACATCCAGTCAGATTTTAGAGCTGAAACTGTCTAATTTAAATAAATTATCTTTGACAAGGGGAGGTTATGAATAATTCATTAAGAAAAGTACTCCTTATACACATTTACTATAGTAAACAATTGAAAGCTTTATATAATATATTTATATCATATAATATCATTTAATAATAATATATGAGATAATAATTGCGAAATTTTATTTTTCATGAAATTGCAAGTTTACATCTCGCAAATTTTTTTTTAGTTGTGTGATATAAAGTCACAATTGTGAGTTATAAAGTCACAATTGTGAGATATAAACTTGCAATTGTGAGATAAAGTCCAAACAAAAAGGTCAGAATTGTGAGGAAAAAAAATCTGAAGTGCAGAAAAAAAAGTCATAATTGCAAGGAAAAAAGTCAGAATTGTGAGAGAAAAAAAGTGTTTTAAAAAATATTATCTTTTTTAAAAAAGTATTACGTGGCGGAAACAAGTTTTCATAATATTGAAATATAGATTAATTAAATTAATTATATAAAGATGACAAGTACTAAAATAACTAAAACTGAAATATAAAAATTAAAGCTATATAGAAATATACAAAAAAGTAATAAAAATGACAGAAGCACATAATTATTCAAACAAAATGAAACCTGGAAATAAAAAAATTAAAGCTAAATAAAAATATGAATTAAAATTATAATAATATATAAATACTACTAAAAGATACAATATAATCACTTCACAAAACTGGGAAATGTTATAGTTTAAAATCCAATTAAAGCCAAAAATGGCTCATTCAATCAGATTTCAGAGCTGAAACTGTCTCATTTTAATAAATGATCTTTGACGAGGGCAGGTTCTGAACGCTTATACTGTATAATTTAATAAAGTGCCTTTAGAAAAGTGGATTTTTGAAAATGACCTTTACATGTAGGCTAGTGTGTAACATAGCTCTAGGTGAATGAAAACATCCTGCAAAGTTTTAAATCAGAAAGTGCACCGTATATAAAGTTATTGTCTTTCAAAAGTAAGAGTCGACTCTGAGACAATGAAATTGTCGTGACGTCAAGACGAAACATTAGTATATCGACCGCCCACGTATTGCGCGCGCAGACACCAGGGAAACTTGAACCTCAAACACTGCAGCTGATTCCTGTACTGGATATCATCATGTCGAGAAGACGCTGTGCTCTATAATGTGAAGGTAAAGCCAGTTTTTTTTTACACTGCCCAAGGACGAGCATGTGAAGAATCAGTAGTTAAAATTCATTTTTACCACGATACCACAGCAGTATAATCCTAAACTTTTGCTGTGCTCCTGTTTTACATGACGACGACTTCTCAAATCTCAGAGTTCAATCCAGTTTTCACTAACCGCTTGCTCTTGAAAGTGTTCGTTCTGAGTTTTATACTGTAGATCTCCTGGTTAACTCATATTATTACTGTCATATACTGAAATACTTCTGCTAAGCAGTTGTGGGCCACTATTACCTAAAACTGTGTCTATTAATGCAGATTGTCTGAAAAATTAAGCATGGAGCAAAATTTGTTTTACCAACATTTACGTTACACAGTCATTCACACTAGAGCTCGGCTAATGCATGCACTGTTATTGATACAGTTTCCACATGTTCACTGCAATAAATTAGAAAAGTACTCAGTAAATAAATAAGGTCAAGTAAAATTATCGGTTTGTTGATGGACATGCTCTTGTTAATGCTGATGGTGAGGAATTACAGTTGCAACATCTCATAATGTACCTCAAACTTAGTAGTGTATCACTGAGTCCTGCTCGAGTCGTCCTTGCGATGGAGGTTCGGGATGAATAACTAGTTCTTCCAGTGTTTCATCATCGGACTCGCTCGGATTGATATGGTAAAATCGACGTCATTGTTCGTTACTGTGTTTAGTTTACGGTGTAGGAAGCCTCAGGACAAGCAGAGCTGACGTTATGGCATTGGGCGTTTTTGTTTTCGACACGAGCGCTGTACGCGGTAGACCAATCACAACAGACTGAGCTGTCTGGCCAGTCAGAGACGATAGGCTAGTGACAATGCCCCCGAATTTTTGAGATACCCCTACCGGAGGTAGAACTAATAGTGCGTTCAAGTCCTCCTGGGAAGTTCGTGCTTACGAGGTGGGAAGTCGTGTTTATGACGCCATGTGCGTTCAAGTCACTTTCGTCGGTGTAAGATGGCGGTGTACTTTCTCTTAATTACACAAAAGTAGAGCAAGTTTCTTAAACTCTAGTTCTAGAAAATGAAGAACAAAGAAATGTGCATCAGGCGTGCTTTGGTTTTATGTTTTAAATTATGAAGCCACTGCAAACTTTATCGTTACATATTACATTGTTATATTATAATGGCTAATGCCATCATATTCTGTGCAGGCAATTAGCTTACTTCGCTGTAAATAGAAAAGTCTAGCAATATCACTGCTAAATACCTTTAAGTAATTGTCACAATGAGGAGTCGTAGATCCAAATGCAAGTAAAACAGTTTATTGTAGACACAGCACAGGAGATACTCAAAACACCACGTTTAGCAGGCGGGAGACCTGGAAGACAAGGGAGACGTCAGACGAGGATGTCCACACTCGACAGGAGATACTCAAAACGCCACGATTAACAGGCGGGCGACCTGGAAGGAGTCCGACGGGGAATCTCCAGAGAAGGCTAGCTCAAAGGCAGGTGAATACACTCACGCGATCTCCCAAACGGCTGATGCGTAGGCAACACCGACAAAAACTCCGCACGGAGACTAGGACACGGAACTGTGTGAGAGACACACAACAACTCCAGCGATATAAAGACAGCTAACAAGCCTAATGATAAGCTGCAGCTGAAGGCTGATAAGTGTCAGCTGGAGCTAACAACAAACAGGTGAACACACCCACAAACCCACGTCTACAAAACACACCAACAGAAACTCAGAACGAACACCCGGATTGATGCACCGTGACAGTAATGTGGTATTCCACCATGTTTCTCAGTGACACGCCCCCAACTCGCAAAGATCGGGGCATAAAGAAAATCCCGAGCTTCCCACTCGTAGCCTATTTACGACATTGTGGTGGCTTTCATGTGCGCTCAACTCGTAAATACGATCTTTACGAGATGACTTGAACGCACCATAAACCCAACAATGTTTTTCCTCATGTCCCATATATAAAATGGATTCTTGGCTGAAAATATGTTACTGCTAAAATTGTTAAATGAACAGATATTGTTATACACCCCAAAACCAAAAAAGTACTAAAATATAGCCTGTCCGTATGGGAGTTAAGATATATAAACTAGTGCAGATCAGTCACACAAGCTCTGAGAGCTTTGAAACTTGACATGTTTGTAAGTCAGGAAGTTGCTTTAACTACTAGAAAAGACTGTATGTGAATATCTTGATGTATGGAATCAAGAGACATATAAACACATACCTAAAATAAGCGGACATGCACAAATTGAATATCTGTGCAGAATGTTTTCATTTACATTGTGGTTTCTTTGCCAGGGATTATCATAGAAACACATATGATGACTTGTTGGAAAGCTGGGGTTGTGTTGAATCCAGCAATACCAAATATGTAAATATAGCATGACAAATCAGGGTGTTTTGTCACTCAATGTATGAGGTGTTTAAAATGAAAGAAAATTGAACACTGACATCATTTATCAGTGGTGAGAAGAATGTGGAGAAATTCAAATATAAACAGAAAATGCAGCTACTGACAAAATATTCTCAAGTCCAAATCACATTATCAGTGGTGAGAAGAACAGAGATTACCACACATGTGATGATGACCCAGCTTCAAAGGACAATCTGTGTGTTATCGCAATCTGTCATGATCTCCTTGGACAGAGCTGTCACATCATACGCCAATCACACTGGGACTTGCCATTTTGATACATCATGAGTTTGGTGAGAAAATAAAACCGTTTTTTTTTTTTTTTTTTTTACCTTTGATGCATGTAACCTGTTGTAGGAGACACCAAAACATCATTAGGACACTTTAAAATAGCATAATAGGGGCAGTACTCCTTATAAACATTTACTATAGTAAACAATGGATAGCTTTAAGACTTTGAGTTATGCCGGAAAAGTATAATAGACCATGTGTAGAATTATTTGTTTTCTGCTTTATTATTCAGCACTTTCATAGCTTTTCCTTCCCTTTAATTATTTTTCTTTATCACACAGCAGGAAACACTGTGTTTTTACAGATAACTGTTATCAGAAACACGCCAAACGCCCTTCATTCATATTTACACCACATGCTAGTCACCACTCGCGTTTATCTATGACTGTCCGCACTATTTTTCTGTTATTGTTTTCATAATTCGTCTTCATCTGCAGTACAGCTCAACAGGCGCTCGAAGGGCAACGTAATTCACCCGCGTGCAATTATGATTTTGTTCACAGCTACCTTCGCCGTTTTACAGCTTGTTATTATGCGTCGGCCTTTTCTTCTATTCTCTTCCACTGTCTCTCAGCGGTTAGTGACACTGCGTAAAGAGAAACGTAGCATGAAAATGTCATTAATATGTAAATGAGAGCAGCCTGTGAAGTCTGGTTTGAAGCCGTTAAGGGTCCCGTTTGAGCTGACACATTAAATGCTTCGTCGGAGAGCGCGAGCTGGTCTTAATTACAGCAGGTGTGCCACACAAACACAAATTACATATCTGTGGGGATAAACGTTTAATTGCACAACAAAACTGAACATGAAACGAGGATGCAAAGAATATAAAAGGGGGATATTTAACACTTAAAGAGGCGCTTTTTTTTCAGAAGGAGGGGCTTCATAAAGACAGGAACTAAACAGAGCGTTACTGACAGACTGGGAAGAGAGGAGCTGCAACAATGGTGAATATGGGGAAAATAATCAACATTCAAGCAGGAACGCCAAAAAACAACATAAAGACTTTGAGAAACGACATACTAGAATAGATTCTCTTTAATAATAAAATCCAGATTAAATGCAACTCTTCGAACGGCATATTTGATTTACCATTTCAGTGAACTTTGGACACCAGAAAGGGATGGAACTATCCATAAAGTACTAGAGCAAATTACACTGAATTCATGCAAGACTGAAGTTCATTCCCCTAAAAAAAAAGTTCCTTAAAAGGATGATTCAGACAGCTTAAATATGAATAATTTTACAGGACTATAAAAAATAAGCACTTTCACCTAAATACAAGCGGCACATTTCTGCTTTTAAATTCTGTTTAAATTCGGATGCTTTTTTGTCTATATGTTCCCAAAATATGGATAATATGAACTCCTTTTATATATCCCATTAAAACTCAACAAGTGAACATTGTTTTGTGTCTTAAAACGCTTTTAGTATGATTTTCTATAGATTTTTGTAGAAATATTAGCATTAAATTCTCCTAAAATCATCTTAAAGCTCATAAAGTCATATTAAACTGTAAAGCTGCCAATGTTACTATTAAACCGAAGGCATCATTATGCAACAACATACAGTATATTAAAATGTATTACTTCAGTGTGAAATGGCACAATGCAATTTATTAACATTTAAACATATTATTAAGTCTGACAGAATGTTTAAAGTCGAGATGAAATTAAAGTTCAATCTATTTTCTAAATGCATGTTTTCGGTCTTACTGTGAACAATCCATCTATGCATGTTTCTCTTTCTAAAAGAAACATGCATTTGACCTCATAATTTTCAATTAAAACACTTATTTTGTAGTGAAACACCAGACTTCTCTCTGGTGACATGAACTTCTCCAATCATTTTGTCCAAACCCGCACCTCTCTTATAATCATCATCAAATCTCCATATATTAACAATTCTGAGAGTCATATCTATCTATCTATCTATCTATCTATCTATCTATCTATCTATCTATCTATCTATCTATCTATCTATCTATCTATCTATCTATCTATCTATCTATCTATCTATCTATCTATCTATCTATCTCTTTGTTTTAGGTCCTTCTGTTGTTTAAGTGTGTTGGGTTGAACAGTGAATCATCTCATTCTGCGAGTTAAACTCTGTGATAATATTTTACCCTTGATGAATTGACAGAATTTCTTGTCTCGGAAGCACTGAGGATGCTGTGATGAAATTATTTTCTCTCTCGGTGGTTTTCCATTTGTTTTGAGATAAATTGTGTGTGTACGTGTGTGTGTGAGAGAAGGTATGCGGGGTAAATTTCTCCACAGATCCACATGGCTATTCCTGATTGCCTGTCGGAGACACCGGAGAGGCCAGACGCAGTGAAAAAAACCATTTCGGCTCTTATTAGCAAACAACCTTTCCACAACAAAATCAATATATATTAAGCTATTCCATTATCTGAGCTGTTTTTTCATTAACATGGAAAACAAATCTCCAGAACAGGCATCAAAACGAGTTCCGTGTTCCGTTTCGGAACATTGGAATCCGTCTGTTCGTGGAATAGATTGAAAATTCCGTGCTGATGTAACGCCACGCCGAGCAAAGGCCATTTGACCTCTACATTAGGTCAGTTGTTTGGTGGGAATGAGGTTGCCATGGTCACTGAATTGATTCTGTCGGTAAACAACGATTTGTTCTTTTTTCTCTTTCCTTCGGTAGCGGAGCCTGAACTCAGATTCTCTGTCTAACACCCTCATAAAGCCTTGATAATCACACGTGAATCACTTTAAAAACCCTGTAAAATCAAAAGAGTTTTATGGCGTTTAGTGCATGTCTGTCAGCTGCGAGCTCATCTACACTTAAGAAATGTGTGTGTGTGTGTATATAGAATTCTAATGCACCTATTGAATGCAGTTATAATACACCTAAAATTCAAGATATCAGGACAGAAATGCCCCTGAATGATTTTTTGTCCCAGATTTTTATCATATGATGCAGTTAAGCAATATCACAAGAGTGCTCTTTTTGTTCAAAATAGCACAAGTGCAAATGTGTTATTGATTTTATACAACAGTTCAATTAACAGGAAGTTCATATTGTGTTTTATTTTAGACACAATATGTCTTTTTCTGCTCAATTTTGAACAAAACAAAAGTATTACCAATAAAGCCATAACAGAAGTGTTTTGTGTCTCTAAGCAACACAGCGGTGTTTTGTTTCTGAATGAATCTGCATTTTGAGTGAATCAATCGGGTGAATCAATGATTCAATGACTCATTCATAAAGAGAGTGGACTTCTGGAATACTCTTTTCAACATACAATGCTTTGGGACACACTTATTTTAATCTCACGCAGGGAGAGCCATTTACTTTATTCCTGAATGAATCAATGATTCAATAACTCACTCATCTAGACATTTACTGCCACCTACTGGCACTTTTACTTTCTTATTTGGAGTAGTCTATCATTTCATTTAAAAAAATGATTTCATATTTTGGTGATTCGTTTTTGTTTTTAAATAAAATGCAACACAATTTGCTATCTAATTAAAACAGTAATCTAGATATAGCTTAGTTTCTTCCTGTCAGATGCTGTTTGACTTTTTTTGTCTGAAGTCCATCTGATTCCAGATCAGACACTGATGTTGTTTGGAGCTGTCATGTGACTGTAGTTTCCCAGCATGCAGTTGTCACAGCGGCCACTACAGCTCAGACACAAACACAACACAACGAGCTCACAACACGTTTCTTTCAAAGAGGACCTTCAATCTCAGTACCTTTATTAAAGATGAGTAATAAACCGAATATGTGTCATATTTTCCCATCTAACATCTACTGATAAGCATCTGAAATACAAGACCTGTGTCTCATATCTGATGACTTTGTGTCCGTTTTTCAAAGATCAAATGGGTTTGTGTTTCTACACTACTGTTTTTGAAAGTCGTCTCCGGCTCGCCAAGGCTGCGTTTGTTTGATCAAAAATACAGTACAAATTGTGAAATATTATTAAAGTTCAAAATCACTGTTTTCTATGTGAAACTATTGTAAAATGTAATTTATTACTGTCATCAAAGCTGAATTTTCAGCATCATTACTCCAGTCTTCAGTGTCACATGATCCTTCAACAATCATTCTAATATGATAATTTGATGCTCAAGAAACATTTATGATTATTATCAATGTTGAAAACAGTTGACCTGCTTCATATTTTAGTGGAAACATTTGTTTTCATTATTCTATGATGAATAGAAAGTTAAAAAAAATCTGCATTTATTTGAAATAGAATCTTTTGTAATATAAATATATTTGCTGTCACTTCTGATCAATTTAATGCATCCTTTCTCAATAAAAGTCTTACCTTTCATTTGATCTGGAATCTAATTAAGTGATTAAGCTGAGATCTCTTGCAAATCTCATCTGAAACTCTACAGGAGAATCATGGGATTACTTGATCATTTATCAGACAAAAGTCTTGGATTGAGCTCTTTAATCTCATTGAGATATTAAAGTGATGTCATTTATGATTTTATACACGCCTGTAAATGGAGTAGTTTTTTCTTTTCCCGCACAACTAAAACATTTACATGAAAAACAGATTGAGTTGATACTGGAGAAAGTAAATCCAGCAGTGGATAAAGTTAGCTGGCTGTCAGGAGGGAATAGCACAGTCTGTGGGCTGGAGGTGTTTTTAAAGCCAGACTCTTGTCAGCGTTCCAGCCCAATTACCCTGATCCCCTTCCCTCCTGATTCACACAGTAACGATGATAAATCACCGCCCGCAGAACCAAACCACTTACCAAACATTATTTGATGAATTTGTTTCACCTCTTCCCAAACCTTAAGAGCATTGATTCCCATCGTTCTGGCTCTTTAATAGAAGTGTATTGTTTTGCTGGGTTTAGATGCAGCTGATGCATATAATAC
The DNA here is from genome assembly GCA_030770095.1 of Gila robusta. NCBI lineage: Eukaryota > Metazoa > Chordata > Actinopteri > Cypriniformes > Leuciscidae > Gila > Gila robusta. Next base: position 12,020 of record JAVALU010001056.1, read on the forward strand.
ACTTTCATCTTCTCAGGAGAAAACTGGACTGAGCTCATATTTTCAAGTGTGATGTGACTGTCAATTCCTTTCCTCTGATGAAACGCTTCTTGATTAATCTTGATAAGCGGGTTTTGAATTTGACATTTATATTATATATACATATATATATATATATATATATATATATATATATATATATATATATATGTAATAAAAATATTATATAATAAAATCAGCAATATTACACTAGATTTTTATACAATATTATATTACATTAAATTGTTATACAATATTATATTTAATAAGTATTAATATATTAATTTTCTTTCTATCTTTATATATAAATTGTATAGCCTACAATTTATATAAATATATAAAAAATTGTATATATAATATAAATATAAGTATATATAATAAGAAATAATATTATAATATAATATTGTATAAAAATGGCGTTTTATATATATATATATATATATATATATATATATATATAATTGCTTATTATATAATTGTATAAAATTTAGTGTAATATATATATATATATATAGTTGCTTATTATATAAGAATATTGTATAGAATTTAGTGTAATATATATATGTAATTGCTTATTATATAAGAATATTGTATAATAAGCAATTATATATATATATATATATATATATATATATATATATAACAATTTTTTTATACAATATTATATATATTACATTTATTGAACTATTCCATAAATCCATGTTTATATATATATATATATATATATAGCCTATACATATATTGTTGATATTATCATTATTATATGACTCAAGTGAGATCAGATTTATATATTTTTTATAAATAATATTAGGCCTATATACAATTTTGAACATTCATTATGCATCTAATTCAAATGCTGTTTTTTTAGCCTTATGCAGCTCTTTCTCTCTCGCTCTCTCTCTCTCTCTCTCTCTCTCTCTCGTTTAACCTCCGTTTTCTCGTCACTTTATCCCATCTAACTTTCTTTCTCTGCGTTTTTAAGTGTGTGCTTTAGTCTCCCTCTCTCTCTCTCGATCTCATTGAGCGTCTTCATTAGTCTCTCTCTCTGTGTGTAAAAGAGCTGAGCGCTTTGAGATTGCTCCAGACAGGCCTCGTCTTTCTGCATTACCCGGAGCTGATGCTGGTAACGGGCCTTTCAGACTCACAGCACTGCGACATTAACAGAGAGGTTTGCTCATGCGTCTCACGAGAATCAGCCCAGATCGTTTGAGAGAGTCTGCACACGGCCATTGATCAACAATTTATAAGCGATCGACCTGCGGGCTGCTGGGTCTGCTTAACTGCGGCATCATGAGGAGCTTCTGCGCACTGAGTTTGTCCAGCATCCACAATCCCCACAGGATTCAGCAGCTCTTCTTTTCTTCAGAGGGATCTGTGTATAAACAGTTTCTGAGAGAGCTTCACTGTTGCGTGCAGCGTAGAGGCCCTAAAATGCTCGATAAACCTTCAAATGATGAGTGACGTTTGCAGTGAATCTTGACTAGTGAGTTTTTAACATGTATACTTGGGTTATGAACAACTCTGGTTGAATAAATCATGGGAGAAAATGCATGTTCTTTGTTGTTGGTTTGGCATGAATCTGACTAATTCTGGTGTATATTTCAATTAGGGCTGGACAAAGTAAACAAATCGTGTACCTCAGTACAGATACCCAGATAAAATATTAGCCTTTTTTAAATTTATTTTGTGTAGGCTACAAAAAGATTTACTTTTGAATATGCACTTACTAATCATAAATAAAAGCAGCCATGTTTATAAACATAACCTGAAATGTTTTATTCCCCTTTACAATTGGCAATACTAAAAGTCTTTTACATGTCTTTCATGATATTACGAAAGTATAGTTATTAAAGGGATAGTTCACCCAGTGATTAAAAAAGTCATAATTGCGGGGGAAAAAAGTCAGAATTGCAAGAAAAAAAGTCATAATTGCGAGAGAAAAAAAGTCATAATTGCGAGGAAAAGTCATAATTGCGAGGAAAAAGTCATAATTGTGAGAAAAAAGTCATAATTGCAAGAAAAAAAGTCACAATTGCGAGAGAAAAAAAGTCATAATTGCGAGGAAAAGTCAGAATTGCGAGAGAAAAAAAGTCAGAATTGCGAGAAAAAAGTCAGAATTGCGAGAGAAAAAAAGTCTGAATTGCGAGAAAAAAGTCAGAATTGCGAGAGAAAAAAAGTCAGAATTGCGAAAGAAAATAAAGAAAAAATACTATGGAAGTCAATGGGAGCCAGCAACTGTTAGGTTACAAACAGGGCTTGACATTAACACCCGCTAACCCAACAAATGCGGGTGGATTTCAGCAGTGCCGTGTAACGCAGTCTCTACACTTTGGCGGGTTGAATTTTATTTATAATATATACATTTTTCAATTGTAGTCTTAAGGCATCCGAAATAATAAACTAAGTGGAATGTAGTTGTAGTGGTGTCAAAAATATAGATTTTTTTTATATGAAATATCCACTTTCAATAGGCCTACATATTTCCCGTAGAATAGACACATGATACCAGCTGCGCTTTCTCGCACAAACCCTCCTCTCATTACTCACTCGTTTCATTTACTCCGGATGAATATTGTTGAAGGGCTTGAATTTCGGCATATTTTACTCATTCCCACAGATTTTGTACTCACACCCAAGGTGCACACAGATAATGCCGCCTCTCAGTACTAAATTGTTTGTTTGTTTGTTTATTTATTTGATAGAGACCAAGCATGTTTATGAACATTAGTATGAAATACAAAATGTAAACAAGCCAGATTATAGCAACATTGCTAATTTACATCCGCAGTCCGTATAGGTATACACACAAGAACAAATACTCAGCATACACACACAACACTAAAAAGAGACAAATACCCCAAACACATTATTAAAATTTCTAAGTAAAATGTTTACACAATTGATTCGTCATGAGACACTTTTTTCAGATGATATTTTTATTTAAAAGTGTGACAAGTATAAAGATTCATGAGTATATGAAGGAAAAAATAGTAAAAGTAGTATGAGAGTGTTCAAGTCCCGCATACACAGACAGCATAGAGTCAGTGAATCGATTCAATGATTCAAACAGATCAGGGGTGCATTTCCCAAAAGCATCATTACAAAACTTTTATTGTACAGACAATTGGCTCTAAACGTTTTTCTACTATCTACTTACTGTAGGCTTGGGATGGTTTTGAGAAACACGCCGTGGGCGAATCGTTCAGTCCGTTTTCCAAGACGATTCACTGAAAAGAATCGACTCAAGAACGACTGCTTCACGGATTGCACGTCTCTATTTAGAAATAGCAAGGAAAGAAATGTTGTATTGAAATGCTGTGAGTAAAAAGTAAGATAATATAGGCTACTTTAAATATGTAATTATTCAGAAGTTCCACAATCTGATATACAAATACTTGAAAGATTTAGCGGTAACAGAGCAAAAATTATTTCACTGTCACAGTCCTCTGAATTGAATTGTTCAAATCTAAGTGAAAGTATGTGAATCTAGTGAAACTGGATTGAATCTGACCTCCCTGAATGTGGTTGAACCCGAAGGTCTTGATATTGTCATATTTCTGGTATAAGAGAAGAGAAAGGCCTGATTTCACGCTTGTTGTCCTTAATCTTAAAGAGAGATGCATTGTGTGCAATCCACTCGGTCAGCCAATAAACACATCAGCCTGTTTCCATAACCAGCACTCGTGCATGAAAATATAGATCCACAAAACAAAAAATGAATGCTTGAAAACAATGAAAACATCTGAGCTGGCTGGGAAAAAATGGAATGAGTTCAGAGAATTTATTCAGTAGTTGGTGATGACAAGCACGACAGTGCATTTTGTTTTTATACATTCAAACTAGGCCAGAGGCAGGAGCACAATAACTGAGATCATCTGTGTATTTCGCACAGTCACAGGATTATTTGATTAAAACATGACAGAAATACTCAACTTTAATACAACGTTACTGGAGAACACAGACATGAGTGATTATGCATGACTTTGAGCAATGCACAAATATAAATTCACTGACATTTCTGATGCCTCTCTTCCATAGACAGGCTTGCATAGACCAAATGCTCAATTTTGTCACATCTGTCAAAAAGGTGGTTTGCAATGAAAAATCCAGAACCTGAAACCTGCTGTTCTCACAGCAGAGTAGACCAATCACAACAGACTGGGTCATCTGACCAATCAGAGCAGAGTAGACCAATCACAACAGACTGAGTCATCTGACCAATCAGAGCGGAGTAGACTAATCACAACAGACTGAGTCATCTGACCAATCAGAGCGGAGTAGACTAATCACAACAGACTGAGTCATCTGACCAATCAGAGCAGAGTAGACTAATCACAACAGACTGAGTCATCTGACCAATCAGAGCAGAGTAGACTAATCACAACAGACTGAGTCATCTGACCAATCAGAGCAGAGTAGACCAATCACAACAGACTGCGTCATCTGACCAATCAGAGCAGAGTAGACTAATCACAACAGACTGAGTCATCTGACCAATCAGAGCAGAGTAGACCAATCACAACAGACTGCGTCATCTGACCAATCAGAGCAGAGTAGACTAATCACAACAGACTGAGTCATCTGACCAATCAGAGCAGAGTGGACTAATCACAACAGACTGAGTCATCTGACCAATCAGAGCAGAGTAGACCAATCACAACAGACTGAGTCATCTGACCAATCAGAGCAGAGTAGACCAACCACAACAGACTGAGTCATCTGACCAATCAGAGCAGAGTAGACCAACCACAACAGACTGAGTCATCTGACCAATCAGAGCAGAGTAGACCAATCACAACAGACTGAGTCATCTGACCAATCAGAGCAGAGTAGACCAACCACAACAGACTGAGTCATCTGACCAATCAGAGCAGAGTAGACTAATCACAACAGACTGAGTCATCTGACCAATCAGAGCAGAGTAGACTAATCACAACAGACTGGATCATCTGACCAATCGAAGCAGAGGAAGCTCGCAAAAAGGCGGGGTTTAGAGAGACTGAATCTTGGAAAGAACAGTTTTCAAACTCGTTGAGAAATGAGGAGTTGTGCAGTGTATATTATAAGAAAATTCAAGTGTTTTTGACCTTGGATGCATGTAATCCTGATGTATGAGACTCCAAAACAAAGTCAGGAAACTTTAAAATAGCTTAACAGTGGCTCTTTAATAATCGAGGCTGTCTACACTGGCAGTGGTGTGTTGTGATGCAATACACCTTCACTTGATGGACACCTCGTTCCTATTTCTGCATCCACCTACTTTGGATGTTAAAATGTTCTCAAAAACAGACTTACTGGACAGCAGTCACTGTAATGATGCAGTTTAAAAAAGACACAAACCACAGCACAAAAATGCATGAAACTTGAACCATAATCTGGAGAATAACTATGCAAAGGAAGAAGGTGAATATATTTCATTGTGACGGTGAGAAGAAAATATTGAACAAACCTTTGTCAAACAGAGCAAGAGCCGTAAATCAAATAACCTGTCGAGAAAGACAGAGACCAGAGGTGGAATGACAGTAATATCACACCGGTACGATCACAGGTGAGTTCTGAGCGTAAATGAAACACCCGTCTAAAAATAGGAAGCAGAAATGTCAGCTGGAAATCAAGCGCAAGTGAACGTTATTCCACCGAACAAACGAACGTGTCCAATGACAGTGAGAAAACACCAATCACAGGCACATCACACACACACACCAGTGTAAAAAACAAGCATGAAGTAATGAGAGTTAGGTTTGCTTAAACATGAAAACTTCCATCATTTACTAACTCTCATTACTTGATCATAAATGAAAATGTTTAGTAAAGGATTCCAAAGTGGGTTTTTTTTCACAATTGCTGATTAAATTACAAAACATAAAACCTCATTCCAATTCAAACGTAATTTAATAAAAAAAAAATTATAATGATTTAAATCAATATATAACAAATTATACCTTTTGGTTTTGTTTTTCGTAATGGCTGCCTGAATTAAATTATTACATTACACTTATAGCAAAACATAAAATTAATTATAATAAAAAAAAATATATAGAAACTTTTTATATTTTTTTATAATTAGCAAACAATAAAATAGTTGAACATTTAATTATTAAACATTAATGATTTAAACTAATATAATAAATTATACCTTTTAGTTTTTTTCATAATGGCTGCCAGAATTAAATTATTAAATTACACTTATAGTAAAAAATAAAATTATTTTAACTGGAATTATAATAATTTAAATTATAGACTTAAATTTGGGGGGGGGGGAATAAAAATTTAATTATAATAATTTAAATTTATATAAAAATGATACTTTTTGGGTCTTTTTTTCATAATGGCTGAATAAATTACAAAACATAAAACCTCATTCAAATTCAAATGTAAAAAAAAAAATTTAATTATAATGATTTAAATTAATATATAACAAATTATACCTTTTGGGGTTTTTTTTCGTAATGGCTGCCTGAATTAAATGATTAAATTACACTTATAGCAAAACATAAAATTAATTATAATAAAAAAAAATTAAATATAGAATTTTTTTATATTTTTTTATAATTAGCAAACAATAAAATAGTTGAACATTAATGATTTAAACTAATATAATAAATTATACCTTTTTGTTTTTTTCATAATGGCTGCCAGAATTAAATGATTAAATTACACTTATAGCAAAAAATAAAACAATTTTAACTGGAATTATAATAATTTAAATTATAGACTTAAATTTTGGGGGGGGGGGGGGATACAAATTCAATTATAATAATTTAAATTGATATAAAAATTATACTTTTTTGGGTCTTTTTTTCATAATGGCTGAATGAATTACTAAATCAACACCACGAAAGCATTATGAACGTATTTCAGATATACTGCTAGTGTCTTTTCTAAATGTACTTTACATGCACTGAATGCCATGTTATGAGCCAGACCAACAGAGCTGACTAAACCACACACAGATCCTGCTGTTCATTTACACACTAACTTCTCCAGAGTTGTCTTGTGCGTCATATTGGCAGAACATTAGAGCTGTGTGTGTCATTAAGCTGGAGTCAGACTTCACCCGGGGCGCAGCGAGGCGACACGCAGAGTCCTGACCTTTTATAATGTTCATCGGGGTGCTATTTCAGGACGAGGTGTTGAGGTGTTTTTAACACGGCCTGATTGGACTCAGTTTCTCCTGAGCGGGACGTGTGTTGAGCTCCAAACACACTGGAGTTTCCCGACCACACACTGATTTAATCAACAAACCCAGCAAGAGCTGCAGGATAATCAATGCTGGAGCGTCTCGACTCCCATCAATGTCAACACCTCATCATCCCTCTCTCTTTATCTGTGTGTTCATGTAGAACCACAGCATTGTGAATAATCTTCATACTGGAAAAATGCACACACTAAATAGCCTACATGATTCACACAAGTCAACATGAAATCAAAGTTTCCAAATTGACTTCAACACATGCTTCTGGTCTCAGTGAAATGTTCATCCATGCACATTGATCTAAAGCAAGACATTTGTTTCTGTCAACAAATACAATGGATATAAAAAGTCTTCTCACCCCTGGTAAAACAGCTGGTTTTTGTGATGCATCATGTGATAAATCATCCATCCCAGATCTTTTGCCCGTTTAATGTAAAAATTACAACCCATCCAATGCTAATGATCATCATTATAGAGCTTGTAACGGAGGCTTCTGCCACTGATAGCTGACTAAAGCAGCTATTACTGCAGTTATTAGAGAGAGAGAGAGATTAAGTGTATGTGAATGACCTGATGTTGTGTTTCTCAACAGTGTTCGGCAGCAGCGCCTTTATTAATGCTGAAACTGTAAGTTTATCCGCTTCAAGAACAGCACCGTTTTTAGTGTTCGAGCGGGAGAGAAGAGCGTCTGCTTTCCATATACAGGTCCTTCTCAAAAAATTAGCATATTGTGATAAAGTTCATTATTTTCCATAATGTAATGATAAAAATTAAACTTTCATATATTTTAGATTCATTGCACACCAACTGAAATATTTCAGGTCTTTTATTGTTTTAATACTGATGATTTTGGCATACAGCTCATGAAAACCCAAAATTCCTATCTAAAAAAATTAGCATATTTCATCCGACCAATAAAAGAAGTGTTTTTAATACAAAAAAAGTCAACCTTCAAATAATTATGTTCAGTTATGCACTCAATACTTGGTCGGGAATCCTTTTGCAGAAATGACTGCTTCAATGCGGCGTGGCATGGAGGCAATCAGCCTGTGGCACTGCTGAGGTGTTATGGAGGCCCAGGATGCTTCGATAGCGGCCTTAAGCTCATCCAGAGTGTTGGGTCTCTCAACTTTCTCTTCACAATATCCCACAGATTCTCTATGGGGTTCAGGTCAGGAGAGTTGGCAGGCCAATTGAGCACAGTAATACCATGGTCAGTAAACCATTTACCAGTGGTTTTGGCACTGTGAGCAGGTGCCAGGTCGTGCTGAAAAATGAAATCAGATGGAAGCATGAAGTGCTCCAAAATCTCCTGATAGCTAGCTGCATTGACCCTGCCCTTGATAAAACACAGTGGACCAACACCAGCAGCTGACATGGCACCCCAGACCATCACTGACTGTGGGTACTTGACACTGGACTTCAGGCATTTTGGCATTTCCTTCTCCCCAGTCTTCCTCCAGACTCTGGCACCTTGATTTCCGAATGACATGCAAAATTTGCTTTCATCCGAAAAAGACTTTGGACCACTGAGCACGTCCAGTGCTGCTTCTCTGTAGCCCAGGTCAGGCGCTTCTGCCGCTGTTTCTGGTTCAAAAGTGGCTTGACCTGGGGAATGCGGCACCTGTAGCCCATTTCCTGCACACGCCTGTGCACGGTGGCTCTGGATGTTTCTACTCCAGACTCAGTCCACTGCTTCCGCAGGTCCCCCAAGGTCTGGAATCGGTCCTTCTCCACAATCTTCCTCAGGGTCCGGTCACCTCTTCTCGTTGTGCAGCGTTTTTTGCCACACTTTTTCCTTCCCACAGACTTCCCACTGAGGTGCCTTGATACAGCACTCTGGGAACAGCCTATTTGTTCAGAAATGTCTTTCTGTGTCTTACCCTCTTGCTTGAGGGTGTCAATGATGGCCTTCTGGACAGCAGTCAGGTCGGCAGTCTTACCCATGATTGCGGTTTTGAGTAATGAAACAGGCTGGGAGTTTTTAAAAGCCTCAGGAATCTTTTGCAGGTGTTTAGAGTTAATTAGTTGATTCAGATGATTAGGTTAATAGCTCGTTTAGAGAACCTTTTCATGATATGCTAATTTTTTGAGATAGGAATTTTGGGTTTTCATGAGCTGTATGCCAAAATCATCAGTATTAAAACAATAAAAGACCTGAAATATTTCAGTTGGTGTGCAATGAATCTAAAATATATGAAAGTTTAATTTTTATCATTACATTATGGAAAATAATGAACTTTATCACAATATGCTAATTTTTTGAGAAGGACCTGTATAATAAAACATGATTCTGTGGCAAAAAACACGGAAATAAGTTGTTGTTTTTACACTATTGTTTGCTATATTTATTTGCTTGGGCAGTGTTTTGTGGGTTTTGGTTCTTTTGCTGTTGTCGGCTGTAATAACTGAAAAATAACTGAAATCATTTGGCGAAGTGATATGGAACTGTAATGTAGTCAAAACCGGCCTGGAACTACTTTAGTCGTGAGTTTCCGTGAAAATAACTGCACACCATTGAATGTTCGTCAACCAATCAGATTCAAGCATTCAACTGCCCTATAACAAAACAAAAAACATAAAATAACATAAAACAATAGCATAAAACATAATAAAACATAAAATAACATAAAACAATAGCATAATACATAACAACATAAAACATAATAAAACATAACATAAAACAACACCACATTACATAACATAACATAACATAACATAAAACAACATAACATAACATAAAACGTAACATAAAAAAACAAAACATAACAATATAACATAAAACATAGCATAAAATAACAAAACATAGAATAACATACCATAGTATAACCATTCTTGTTTCCCAGTAAAAAGTTTGTTTTTCCTAATTGGTCTAAAGAGGGTCTTTATCAGAAAGTTCTGACCAACCAAAGACATATATAGTCCTCTCTGCCGATAGTGTAATAGTTGTGGTGTGGAGTTATCATCATAGTTATCATCCTTGGTGTGAACAGGCCTGTAGTGTTTGTAAGTACTTGTACACGTTGCACTAGTATGACAGATTCCTCCCATAAAGATCTACACGAGAGTCGTGACATTCTGAGATCTTTATATCTCTGCAGTCAGGAGGTCAGACACACACTTCATGATCCGTCTGAAAGACACACCTGTGAAATACACACATCACAGACACACAGACAGTCACATCGGCCCTATAGACCGTCTGACGGATCATTTGCAGAGCGATAACATCGAGAAACACGTGCCAAACACGTTCTCCATCTCTCCAGTGTGTGTTTAGTGTGTTTGTGTTCACATACACGTGTGATTTTCAGCTGCGTGTTCCTGTACGACGGCTAATCTCACAAAACGTCAAAGTCAAGCTCATTTTTCACTCTAAAATAGTTTATTTTATTATGAACTTTTAGAATATTTTGCTTGAAAGTAAAATAAATAGCCTGTTAAGATTTTTTTGTTTTGTTTTTTTGCATTAAGTATCATGAAAATAATGTCACAAGCGCATTTTCACTCTTTAAAATTCTGTAATATCTGTAATTCAAAAAGGTTTTGGTAACACTTTAGTTTAGTTCTCACTATTAACTACAGTAGTTGCTTATTAGCATGCATATTACTAGGATATTGGCTGTTTATTAGTACTTATAAGGCACATATTAATGCCTTATTCTGCATGACCATATTCTACATCCCTTAATCACCCAATACCTAAACTTAACAATGACCTTACTAACTATTAATAAGCAGTAATTAGGAGTTTATTGAGGCAAAAGTCATAGTTAATAATTAGTTAATAGTGAGAATTGGAGCCTAATCTGAAGTGTGACCAAAAGTAATATATTATTATACAAATATAAGGATATATGTCATATTTGGTGATTAAAAAGAAAAATAATTAAACATTTTAATTATAACCTTTTCTAATGCTAATTTATATATTTATATATTTATATTAATATTTAATTGTATATTTAATGATAGGCTATATATTAAATTATAATATTAAAATGATGAAATTAAACTTTTTAATTATACTTTAAATACAGTAAAATATGTATTACAGAAATACATGATCACCAGTGAGACAACTAAAACAAATAAAAAAAGAAAACATATGCATAACCAAACACACACACATATACACACACACACACACACACACACACACACACACGTGTGTGTGTGTGTGTGCGTGTGTGTGTGCGTGTGTGTGAGCATTGGACCCGCAGTGATGTTTCCTCTCTCCCGCTGCTTTGACGGATGATCTGGTGGGATGGGGCAGACACACGCTCGCTGACGGATGGCCTCTGCCAAACCCTGACACCGAGCCATTCAGCCCACAGAAATGATAGATGTTATATCTAATTTTAAACACCCACAACTAAAGTAGGCCGGACAGGCGATGCCTGCGCTGACAGACTCACGGCTGCAACGTCCCGATAACACACACACCCTCACCTGAACCCAACAACAGCACCTGAGACTGACAGCCCTGATAAATACTGCGCAAAGGAACATGTTTGTTTTGAAAATGAGCCTGGAAGAAATGAACGAGTGTTTAGACGTGAGGGAGGTTTTAGAGTCCATAATGTGGAGCAGAATGAGACACACAAACAACTGAACTCAAAGGGCCCTATCAAAGACTACACCCGGTGCAATGTTTTCATTTTCACGTCCTGCGCCACGTTGTTTAAATAGCAAATGCATTTGTGCCCATCTGTGCGCCCATGAGTCTGCTAGTCTGAGAACGAGTGTGTGTTCAGGCGCATTGTTGACGCGTTGCTACTCTGAGAACTGAAATAGACTGAGACATTGACCAACTGAAACCTGGTCTAAAGTCAATTTTTTGTTATTTAAAGGGTGCATTAGTAATATGAGACTATAGGCGGGTCGCACAATCTGCTTATTACACACACACTCTGCTTATTACACACACAGGGATGCGCAGCAGCACACAAACTAGCCAAATATTAAACATAAAAGGATTACAATGTAAAAGATTATTATTGTGTACATAAAGATATGGTGGAATCCGGCTTGTCCTGTGGATGGTCTGCTTGTGCTTTAACCTCGCGGACACACACACACAGACACACACACACACACACACACACACAACTTTAACCTCGCGCACAAGCAGATCCGTTTGCTCTCTGGAGAAGCATTCAGTTTTTCCGCTTGCAAATTCCTCCATGTAAATAGCGAATCCACCATGCGAGCGCAACTGGCTGTTAAAGGGGCATTCGGCAACTATTTCAACTTAATAAAACGGTTTAGAAATCATTTGGATGTTTAATAACCTGTTCTGGTGAGAATGGTGACTTACCCCGCTCCCCCCAGCGTTCCCAGGCGGAAAACCATCCTTGCAACATGAGGATTAACGTCCCGGTAAGTTGGAAATAGGAAATCTCGTGAGAAGCGAGAACGAGCGAGAAACACAAACTGCTTTACGGCAATTCGACATAAACACACACGCCGCCCTCAATGTGTATGATGTATTACCCACCTCGGTAGACATACTCCACACGATAAAGTTGGCCGGCTCCGATAATAACAAATGCACATGAGCAGCGGTAGAAAGGGGGAGGAGGGTGCCGCAAGTCAGTTTTTTTACGACAGTGTTGTGAAATATACGCCCACATCTGTAGGGGAGCTCGCTGAGAAAACATGCAACAACAAAAGTGAAAATCAGCGAAGAAATGGCTAGAGTCGCCGAGTTCCCCTTTAAAGGGAATGGGAGATGAGACTCTGATTGGTTTATTGCACGTTACGTCCAAAACACACCTATTACTCATTAAGAAAATAGAGACAACCCTTTTAGAGCATGAGCCGCGCGTGCCGACCATTTTTCCTGTTGTTAAAAAAGTGGATTCGGACACGCCCTAAGTGCACTCGCGCCACGAGCTTTAGACCATGTGCTTAGATCGTTAAAATAGGGCCCAAGAACTTAATATACAAGACAAAATCGAAGTCTTCGAAGGACTCATGCTGCGTCCCAATTCGCCTACTTATACTACGCCCTAAAAGTATGTACTCTTTTTGTGAAGAAAAAGTACATACTTTTGAGTGAGTAGCAAAAGAGTAGGCAAGCTTTGGGACATACTATCACGTCATCTTTAACGGACAGATCTGTCGCGTGCTTCCTGTCACCGTACACTGCCCTGTCAATCATCTTGTCACAGTTAAAATCCTCCATTCAGTCTAATTTAATTTCCTACTGTTTCGGAGAGAAATGTAGTCGCACGTTCATCTGCAGTCGTGGGTCTTTCATGCGGAGACTCTCCTCATATGTTTGCAATTTGAATATAATGATGCATTTAAAAATTAATGGCTAAATATATCTTTACAAAAGTTCACAATGCTGCTGCAGATGCAATATAATGTAGATAACGTTGAATAAATACATTTTCGTCAGGTTAGATACTGATAATCAATCACTCAAACCTCTTTATCTAAAACTGTCTACATAACCGCCGGACTCGCGCGTCCTCCATGTCTGTAGTTTTTAAACACTTTTCACTCGTGTTTGTAGTTCTAACCGAATCCTCGTCCAACGCGCGATGGGTTGTGGGCAATATTAGCCGTTAGAGTGCGCATCGATCTCATAAGCCCTATTCGCACGGGATAAGTATTACCTGGTGACCTCTAGTCATTTGTAATAATTGCGGAGTTTGTCTGAGATCTTAATCCCGTGCGAATCGGCCATGTCTGTAATTTGTAAAGTAAAAATTCCCCCGCAAATTACCTACTATATTTTGCCGAACACCGAGGTCCAGTGATAATATTAGTCCCGTGCGAATCGGCATCTCTGTGATTTGGCCGGATCGTATATCATGTTTTCAAGGTTTTTGTTTCATGTGCGCCTTTTTATCCATCTTTCGCGAAGAATGGAGTGTTTTGATAGTATTTTGGGTGCTGGGTAATATCGCTATACACAACTACACAATTTGCAGAAAGTGAAAGCTGAAAATCATCAGAAGACCAAAAACAAAAAGAATGATTAGATGGAGATGAATGACATGTATAGCAGCATGCGCGGTAAGGAACTTTATTCTGTTTATGTCATAATATATCATACAGCTAGACCTATAACGAAAATACATTTCCAAGCAATAGCCTATGACTTCATATCCGGGAGATAAGTCAGTAAATTTGAGTAAAATCACAGGCTTCGGTTATCCCGTGCGAATGCGCCATATGAAATTCAGATGTGGGGGGGTAATTTCTAAATCACACGAGGTCCCCAGGTAGTACTGATCCTGTGCGAATAGGGCTATAGACAGTAAAAGAAATGGACACAGCGACTAGTATCTTCTAGTAGCTGTGCTGAGACAAATCTGAATCACCTAATTCCTCAAAAACGTTGTTGAAATATTTTGTCCTGTTGCTTTTATGGACTCTCTATCTATGGGCTTCTCCCTTGACTTTATGCCTCTATGTCCCCCCGATTGCCTCATAGACCGTAAAAGATTGCCTGTGAGCTTCTCCTCCTGTCTATACGGTAATGTCTCTATTGTGCGACAAAAAGTCGCGTGGTTATGACGCAATCGTTAGCCTATTTTTACAAAAACGGCTTCTACGGGGCCATAACGTAAGATACAAAGTAATGGAGCTTTTTGTACATTGTCGCGTTTATTTAGAAATAAATAATGGACAAATGAAGTCTTTGGACGCCTCAGATGTAAAGTTATTCGCTGTCAAAGTGACGCCAAAATGAATGGGAGTCAATGGAATGCTAACAGCAGGTGAAGTTCTGCTACAATGGCGGCTCCCGCGAGGCTTCAGTTTCCGGCTGATGGATTACCCCCTTGATTGATCTGCACTTCGGATTCTGACCGGAAATAGTAAGACCACCCGGGTATCTTTGGAACACTCATTTCAACATACAACGATTTGGGACGTACTAATTCTATTTTCGAATAGGCTACTATTTAGGATGCATAGTATGCGAATTGGGACGCATCCTTCGCTTCACTTGGTGTTCACACTGGCCACGCCTCCTGGCGCATGACATCACTTGGCTCTGCAGTCTGAAATTGTATATTGAGACTCCAATCTTGAAAAAATTTGTAACAAGAAGCAAAAAAACAAAAATGCATGTGAATCTGAACTCCTCCTGTCATCTGATTCGTTGAGGACAGATTGTGTTTAATTTCATATAGCAGGAGAAGCAACAACCGTTTACTGGGAAAGAGGGAACAAAACGGTTTCTTTTAAAACCGGCAGCTGTTTATTTAGGATGTGACAGACATGTTGACTTAATCATCAACCTGTTCAACTCAATATGCCACAGAATGTAAACTATCCTGTTGGGAATACAGCCAATGAGTAAATGTTTGCTGATTACACAGGTCTTGGTGCCAAAAAAATGCAAATATGACAAAACACCATGTTACTACAAAACAGATATTCATAGTTTAACTGCTTCAGGCTCTTATTGATTTGAGGTTTGGACTTGGACGTGTTTATGAGATTATCACAACACACAATCCATCAGCTGCGTGTTTCAGGGACTTTGTCTGCTTTGGTCATTTTATTGTTTTCAGGTATGTTTCATATAATGGTAAATAAGATTTTTCCCTCAACTTAAAAAATTAAGATTATTAGCAGCCTTTTAAGTACACTATAATAAAATATTTATATAGCCTAATATAAAATATTTCCATGTGTTATCACAACTTTTTTCTTTTGTCAGATCAACTAATTAATGTTGTTAAAGTTCAGAGAACTTTTTTTTAGTTTCTGTTAATTAAACCAATCTCTTTCTTTGTACAAACTCAAATTTGTCAGTTTCAATGAACAGTTTACTTACGTATTTAAGTTAAACCAACAATAACTTTTACAGTGTGAAAAAAACTTGACTTATTGAACATGTTTTTTTTTAAGTGTGCAAAAACAATGTTTAATAGTAAAAGGTCAGATAGAGGGTGGATAATGGACATGAAAACTAAATTAGAACTATTTTCTAAGAAACGGTGACTAACTGCAGTGTAAGTGCACTTGTGCATTTGTCTTTTATTTCACTCCTTTGATTTGTGCGGGGGGAACTGATGAAGTGTAAAATGCAGCAAAGTCGCGCTCATATTCAGTGCATTTATTCAGAGCAAACGCATTACAATGAACGATACTCAACTTTTGCTGCCAACTCGTCTATTCAACTCCTCCATCACTCCGAGCCGCGGGAGGGATTTCAGCCGCCGCTTCTCTCCATCCGTGAGTGATGCTCGGGTTAGCAGCCGAAGCACGGCTTTCTATCAAAGCTGCGAGAAACTCAAATGCAGAGGGGAAAAGCAGTCATTTAAACACATCAACTGAAAGATTGTGTCAGAATGACCTGACTAAAAATACAAGAATACCGCATGCCGTCAAAACTCAGATTTTCTAGCCTTTTATGAAGCCTGAAACCATCTGTGATTCTTTTCCTTTAAAGGGGGTATGTAAGAAGTTTCATATATTCATTGCCAATGTGTGAAAAGATTGTAACAAAACTAAAAAAAAAAAAAAAAACAAGATCTTACTCGATTTTCTAGGTTTGTCGGACTGATTTTTATGTGAAAGGACTCGGGTCGGTTTTGCCGGCCATATACTGAATCATATCATTTGCTGTTAGGCCTATCATATATTTATATGAGCAATATTACTCATAGCCATCTATATCTATATCATACGAGCTGCATCGTTAATTTTGCGTGAAAAGATTGTTTCATCGATAAAATTAAACACTAATTTCACATATATTGTCTTTCAATAATTTAAGCACTTTTCAAGTAGGCCTAGCCTACCTTTTCATGGGTTTTCCAGGACTTTAATTTCAAAAAGTCAAATTCAAGTAGGCTAGGCTACTTTAAGCATCTTGCAAACCCTGATGAGACATGAAATAAATGCTTATATGTTCAGGATAATGCTGAAAGAGCTATTCTGTGCTGTAATGTCAATGTGTCATCATGCAAAGAAAAGGGATTCATTCAAACAAAAGTCTAGCCAGAACTATAGTCTGAAATATAGGCCTACTTTATAATCAAATATCATCACAGTCTAATTTTAAATACCTCATCTGTCGACATGATGACGGTGAATCTCAGAGCCGCTGCAAACATCCACAACGCTATGATCAGATGTTTCTGAACTACTATTTTCTCACCGATGTGTTTATTTTATTTTTGATAGGGAAGTGTAGCTATAGCATATATTTACATATCCATCTAACCGTCGCTCTCAGTAGCAGGACGGGGTCGGGTTCGTTAACAGTATATCGTATATAACAGTATTACTTCGTTTTAATTCTAAGCTTATAATGAAAAAGACCTTCTCCATGAGTCAATGAATCACGTTCAGTCTATGTTACATGAGCACGAGTGTGAGCAATAAAGTTGCTGGGTGCAGTTCTCTTAACGGCCACCGGTGTCGCTAATAACAAGGGTTTCTGAATTCTACATATCCTCTTTAAACATGAAAATAAAGAAAGAATAAATAAAACAAAAGAAGTTTTGGTATAAATATGATTGCAGATTGTGTGTTTCTAGTGACAATAATCATCTGACTGCAAAGATGCTCAGATTCAACTTTTACTGAAATTGTTATGCAGATAGGCTACTATAATTTGTAATTATGCACAAAAGTGTTTTATAATAACTCACACATTGAAAAGAACAAACTTGTTACAAATCAAAGTGTTTTGGGGTTAAAGATCAGAGCAAATAACAGTCTAATAACAGCCTTAACAAGCAAATATCATTCCAGCACACCACATAATTCATAAATCAGTGTCCTGTTC
>JAVALU010001056.1:35000-71043 GCA_030770095.1 Gila robusta
GACAAGACCCCTGTTCCAAGATGGCGGCGGTTTTGACGCATGCTTAGAGCCCCAAGGTGACATCTAGTGTATATATATCTATGTGTCGCTTAGAGGTCCTCTGTTTAACGCGGCCACAAATTCGCCAGTTTTGGTCACTAAACAGAGGTAATTGCTTTATACCTGAGATGGTCACATTCACGCTTACACAATCAGAGATACTTTGGTATAGCCCCCGTAATTGCATACATTGAATTTAAAGTAGCTTCAGGCATAGGTATGGCCACTACAGATATAATCAGACCAACATTACTTCTCTTATAATAGCTTTGGATTGGCCATGCCGTGGTTTCCCACGTACACTTATATAAAGAAACATTACATTTAAACAGAGGTAAGATACACAGATTTAGGTTGGTCAAGCAGTTTTGCTGTTCAAAATGGAAATTCACTTCTTGTCTTTGCAAACCACGTACACTTGAATTAGTGCCAAATATTATCTGACGCAAAACTACGGTAACATACAAATCCGTTTAATCTACTTGGGAAAACAATTTCAGAGTCAGTCGGAATAAAATCAAATGTAACAATTTATTATGTCGGGTAAATGTATCATGCTGATTTCAGAATCAGTTCAAAGATAATCAACACAATAACATCAAATGCTCAGGGATAAAGAGTAAAAGATGTAGGGTAGCCTAAACCCGACATTTAGAAAAATACATAATGCCAAAAATAGTCTTTGAGATCCTTCAACATCACGGGCTGATCTGAGTTACAGAATCGCCCTGAGCTTCCTGTTGCATTGCTTTATATAGACAGAAACTTCTTTCGCATGGAAACATTTGCTAACAATGGGAATTTGCATTCAGAGGTTACACCTTTGAGCCTTTTGTATTTGGCCTCCTTTTTGGAGGCCATTTGTCTGGAAGACACACACTCCTTAAAACTTTGTCATTTTGGTGATCAAAGATAAGTTTTAAGGCGATACGATTATTGACAACTGAAACTGAAATACAGTCAAAGTGAATTTTATGGCATAAAAAGCTGAAATTCTGAAATAAAAAGTCAAAGTAATGAGGGGAAAAAGTCTAAATTGAGATTAAAAATTCTAAATTATGACATACTACGTCATAATTATGAGATAAAGGTCAAAATTATGACATAAGTTAAAAATAAAATAAAAAAATATTAGATAAAATGTCATAACTGTGACATTAAAACACTAAGTAATAATTAGACTTAATTTGTAATTGTAATAATTATGAATTCTTATCTCATGACTTATTTTGACTATTTATATTGTGTCATAATTGTGATTTATCTAAGTATGATTTGTTATGCAGTAAAAATGGGCTTCCATAAAAAATAAAATAAAAAAACCCAAAACAACAGCATATAACATCACTAAAACTTAAACTAACATTAAACTAAAAATATAAAAATTAAAGCTAATTGTAAATAGATATATAAAGTATATAAATACTAAATAACACAAAAATAGTATGCTTTCTCTATTCCAAATTAAGTATAATCTCGTACATGTTGGACTATACAACTCAACAATGTTACCATAAAACATGATGCAATATTACAGCGAAACCGATAAAAAACCCTCCTAAACCTGTTTCACACACTTCAGATCAAACTTTTTTTGGTTTTGGTACAAAGCATGCTGGGTAACAACAGATAAATAGATTGAATTTTCAATTTCTGTGTGAAAGATCCTTTGAAATGAAAAATACATGTTCAATTTCAGTGTGTAATGACATGTACTGTGATAAAGTTGCCTTCGGATGAGTGTCACGCCGTCTGCTGTAAAACATCTCCTCAAACAGGCTCATCATGAGGGCCCGAGGCTGAAACACATCCATCACTGCCACACACACATTACATCATTCAATATTCATGAGCATAAACAGGAAAATATTCTGCTCAGGTCCCTCCTTACACACAGGTGATTGTTCCATTTGTTCATTTGAACTTTTTGACTTAATAATGGTGAAAACTTGGTTAAAAATCATTTAAATATGTAATTTTGGTGATCAAAGTGAAGGGATCAAATTATTGAAATTGAAATAAAATACTACATTTAAGTAAAATGATTAAAACTGAAATAAAGTCGAAGTCAGATTTATGGCATAAAAAGCTGAAATTATGAAATAAAAAAGTCAAAGTGATGAGGGGAAAAGTCTAAATTGAGATTACAAAGGCAAAATTATGACAAAATCAAAATTATAGATTAAAAAATTTGAAATTATGAGATTAAAAAATCTAAATTACGACAAAATCTAAATGATAGATTACATTTTTTTATGACAAAATCTAAATTATTAAATAAAAAAAAATTAAAGTATGAGATTAAAAATTATGACATACTATGTCATAATTGTGAGATAAAAGTCAAAATTGTGACATATTAAGTTGTTAAATTATGAGATAAAATGTCATAATTGTTACAAACTGACATTAACACTAAGTCATAATTAGATTTTTTGTTATAATTGTCATAATTATGAATTTTTATCCCATATTTTTGACTTTTTATTTCACGATTTATCAATTTTGACTATTTATCTCATAATTATGACATAATTTTGAGTCATAATTATGATTTACCTAAGCATGATTTTTTATTATTATGCAGTAGAATTGGGCTTCCATAGAAATGACAAAAATAAAAAAAACAACAACAAATGACTGGTTTCATATGACATCATCACTAAACCTTTCTCTTTTTCTGTTAAACAGTGATGAGGAGTTGGTAATCTCTGCAAACACAGATGAAAAGATGGATGTTGTTTCTGTGAGAACAGAGTAATGTGACGAGATATAAACGGCTCAGGCCGGCCAGCATATCGACGGCGCATTACAATTGCGTTTATAATGGGATATTGAGTCCAGTATTGACCTGTTAATAATGGCGATGAATGGGGTCACCAGAGACTCATTATTGCTGTCAGGAAGATCTAGTTAACACACTTCTGAGCGCTACTAAAGCATGGAGATTTACACAGCAAAATGAATGCAAGATATTTTAATCTGACTGAAGAACGTATTTTACATCATCCTGTGGATCAGACGATGAAAAAGGCACATTTTACAGTTTGCTAAGGTGATTTTAAAGCACGTTTGTTACTTACTATACAAAATATGTATTTAAGTTGTTGAAATACTTTTACAGTTTTACAGTTTAACATTTCAAGACTGCCTTGAGCACAAGGTTGTCAAACAAAGTGCCAGGGAATTTAATGCTGATATTTTATTGTATTATTTTATTTTTTATATTTTATATTTTGTTCTTTATTTTATTTTAGTTAATTATTTTGTTATTTACTTTTTATTTTATTCTATTTTATTTTATTTTGTTATTATTTACTTTTATTTTTTATTCTATTTTAATTTGTTCTATATTTTTGCATTTTATTTTTGTTAATTATTTTATTTATTTATTTATTATGTTATTTTCCTTATCTTATTTATTTTTATTTATTCTATTTTATAAAGTTTTAATTTTGTTATTTTTTATTTTTGATAATTGTTTTATGTTATTTACTTAATTTCATTTTGTTATTTTATTTGTTATTTATTTTTTATTTCATTTTATTCTATATTAATGTTATTATTTTATTCTATTTTATTGTTATTTTTTCATTCTATTTTATCATATTTTAATTTTGTTGTTTATTTTTCATTTTATTTCTGTTAATTATTTTATGTTATTTTATTTACTTTTTATTTTATTATTCTTGTTATTTTACTTAATTTTTTGTTGTTGTTTTTATAGTGTGTTTTTATGTTATTTTAGGGTTTTTTTTATTCCTCTTGACTGGTTTCTGACTTCTCATTCCTGTCGCACTGTGACAGTGACAAATGCAATTTTCCCCTACAGTAAGATAGATATCATTCAAAGAAAAGAAAAAAAGTGTCCAACTACGTGTCCAGGTTGTTGAGGTTGTATTCTGGGAGTGTTTGAGATCCTGACTCGATCTGATATTAATTCCTCAGTCTGGAATAAAGTTGGGAGACTTGAGCTTCGGGATGACGGATCTCAGGCTCGGGAAAAGTAAAAGAAGGCCTTAATAATTCATGATGGTCTCAGCTTTTCAAAGTACTCGAGCGAGTCCCGTTTCCCCTGACATTTAATTTGTCTGAAAATCAGCGAGCGTGCAAGTCTGATATCAGCACGACCCCAGATCTGTGCTTTCACATCACTGAACATCTGAAACACTGTCAATATCACGAGCATCAGAAAACCACCATCATCTGATTCTGCTGAACTGATGCAGAGAAATGATTTAAACACAGCATTATCAGAACAAACATAGCCTTGCGTCACGGTAAAACAAGGTAATGACGTTAATAACATGGTATTCTACGTATTTAAAATGTCTGAATGTCATTTCATGCATGTAGGCCAATGCTTATATCAAAACAGGCCCACCATTGCATTGTTCTACCAGCACTTTTTGAAAGGAATAAATTGTGATTTAAATTTCACATGCACTTCACATGAGGAAGAGGATGACGTGAAAGAAACCACAGTCCAAATGCAGATCAATTGAATTTTGTGTTTGCAGGCAGATTATTCTTATTCACATTGATATACAGGTCCTTCTCAAAAAATTAGCATATTGTGATAAAGTTCATTATTTTCCATAATGTAATGATAAAAATTAAACTTTCATATATTTTAGATTCATTGCACACCAACTGAAATATTTCAGGTCTTTTATTGTTTTAATACTGATGATTTTGGCATACAGCTCATGAAAACCCAAAATTCCTATCTCAAAAAATTAGCATATTTCATCCGACCAATAAAAGAAGTGTTTTTAATACAAAAAAAGTCAACCTTCAAATAATTATGTTCAGTTATGCACTCAATACTTGGTCGGGAATCCTTTTGCAGAAATGACTGCTTCAATGCGGCGTGGCATGGAGGCAATCAGCCTGTGGCACTGCTGAGGTGTTATGGAGGCCCAGGATGCTTCGATAGCGGCCTTAAGCTCATCCAGAGTGTTGGGTCTTGCGTCTCTCAACTTTCTCTTCACAATATCCCACAGATTCTCTATGGGGTTCAGGTCAGGAGAGTTGGCAGGCCAATTGAGCACAGTAATACCATGGTCAGTAAACCATTTACCAGTGGTTTTGGCACTGTGAGCAGGTGCCAGGTCGTGCTGAAAAATGAAATCTTCATCTCCATAAAGCTTTTCAGCAGATGGAAGCATGAAGTGCTCCAAAATCTCCTGATAGCTAGCTGCATTGACCCTGCCCTTGATAAAACACAGTGGACCAACACCAGCAGCTGACATGGCACCCCAGACCATCACTGACTGTGGATACTCCAGTGCTGCTTCTCTGTAGCCCAGGTCAGGCGCTTCTGCCGCTGTTTCTGGTTCAAAAGTGACTTGACCTGGGGAATGCGGCACCTGTAGCCCATTTCCTGCACACGCCTGTGCACGGTGGCTCTGGATGTTTCTACTCCAGACTCAGTCCACTGCGTCCGCAGGTCCCCCAAGGTCTGGAATCGGTCCTTCTCCACAATCTTCCTCAGGGTCCGGTCACCTCTTCTCGTTGTGCAGCGTTTTTTGCCACACTTTTTCCTTCCCACAGACTTCCCACTGAGGTGCCTTGATACAGCACTCTGGGAACAGCCTATTTGTTCAGAAATTTCTTTCTGTGTCTTACCCTCTTGCTTGAGGGTGTCAATGATGGCCTTCTGGACAGCAGTCAGGTCGGCAGTCTTACCCATGATTGCGGTTTTGAGTAATGAAACAGGCTGGGAGTTTTTAAAAGCCTCAGGAATCTTTTGCAGGTGTTTAGAGTTAATTAGTTGATTCAGATGATTAGGTTAATAGCTCGTTTAGAGAACCTTTTCATGATATGCTAATTTTTTGAGATAGGAATTTTGGGTTTTCATGAGCTGTATGCCAAAATCATCAGTATTAAAACAATAAAAGACCTGAAATATTTCAGTTGGTGTGCAATGAATCTAAAATATATGAAAGTTTAATTTTTATCATTACATTATGGAAAATAATTAACTTTATCACAATATGCTAATTTTTTGAGAAGGACCTGTATATATATATACAGTCAAACCAAAAATGATTCAGTGGGTGCAAGACATTATAGTTTTATATAAGAGAGGATAGCAAAAAATAAAGTTAACGGTGACATTATACACAACAATTCTTCATACAGCGACTACCAGTAAAATGTATAAAAATTTGGGACCAAAAATGATTCAGACACTTTGACCTGATCATGTTTTGCTGAAGTGTTTTTTCTTTAATTGCTAATGCACATTTTTACACCACAGACTGAACAACATGAAGCATTGCTTGCTAATTGGTTGAGCTAAATTGGTATTATCTAATTGTATAATTAAATTTAACAGATATTCAACATAATGTGTGAGACAAATATCAACTGATTTGATAACTCTGAGTTCTTGTCATATTTTATTACCATTTTCTAAATTTCGAATAAACTGTGATAATGTTGAAGGTGTCTGAAAACATTTTGGTTTGACTGTATATATATATAAATAATGTAGTATATTTCTATTGGATCATTTAACAACATCTCTGATATACTGCTCTATGTGTGAGCGGGAGAGTATAAATGATTTGTGCAGTCTGTCAGTGAACCAAAAGTATGAAATATACGTTATAGATCTCATTATTTTAGGTTCTACCTTGAGCAGATATACTGTAAGGCCAGGATGATAAATGCGTTTTTCTGAATGATACGAGGGTCGTTTAGGATGCATTTGATTGTAAATGAGTCGTGAAATGGAAATTGTGGTGTTTAATGTAGAGTAAAGGTGTGTGTGTGCTCAACTTTGACCTGAGACTGAATGACATTGAGGTGTTTTATAGGTGCAGAAGCAGCGGTGACTCAACAGCGCCTCCACGCGGTGAGATTGTGAACTGCAGTCAAGACATGTCACAGTCATTGAGTGAATACTGCCTCAAATAATACTTGAACATTAGTTCATTAAATAGACAAAACTGTTGCTTCCGATCGAATAAATGATTCTTCCGCAAAATAGACCTCATGTTGTTGCAACATGCACTTCTGGAAGACTGAAAAATGGATGGGGAATGAGTTGCAGAAGAACTCCAAAGAAAATGGGAAACAATAAAACCATTGAAGACTTTTTTAGCTGTTCTCTTTTTGGGTTTCTGAGTTTGATTACTGCAAATGTTACATGATGACAGTGGTGATTGTTTTGATAATAGTGAGGATGATGATGAAAAATGTGCCGATGATGAAGATGGAGGTGATGAATGTTATGAGGTGATAATGTGATGATGATAATAATAAGTATGTTATGCCGATGATGATCATGGTGATAATGTGATGATGATAACAGTGATGTTGTGGTGATGATGATAATGGTGATGATGATGATATTATGAGGAAGAGGATGATGATAATGGTGATTTTGTGGTGATAATGGTGATATTATGAGGAAGAGGATGATTGTAATGGTGATATTATGAGGAAGAGGATGATGATGAGGAAGAGGATGATGGTAATGGTGATATTATGAGGAAGAGGATGATGATGAGGAAGAGGATGATGGTAATGGTGATATTATGAGGAAGAGGATGATGGTAATGGTGATAATATGAGGAAGAGGATGATGATGAGGAAGAGGATGATGGTAATGGTGATATTATGAGGAAGAGGATGATGATGAGGAAGAGGATGATGGTAATGGTGATATTATGAGGAAGAGGATGATGGTAATGGTGATAATATGAGGAAGAGGATGATGATGAGGAAGAGGATGATGGTAATGGTGATATTATGAGGAAGAGGATGATGATGAGGAAGAGGATGATGGTAATGGTGATATTATGAGGAAGAGGATGATGGTAATGGTGATAATATGAGGAAGAGGATGATGATGAGGAAGAGGATGATGGTAATGGTGATATTATGAGGAAGAGGATGATGATGAGGAAGAGGATGATGGTAATGGTGATATTATGAGGAAGAGGATGATGATAATGGTGATATTATGAGGAAGAGGATGATGATAATGGTGATATTATGAGGAAGAGGATGATTGAAATGGTGATATTATGAGGAAGAGGATGATGGTAATGGTGATAATATGAGGAAGAGGATGATGATGAGGAAGAGGATGATGGTAATGGTGATATTATGAGGAAGAGGATGATGATAATGGTGATATTATGAGGAAGAGGATGATTGAAATGGTGATATTATGAGGAAGAGGATGATGGTAATGGTGATAATATGAGGAACAGGATGATGGTAATGGTGATATTATGAGGAAGAGGATGATGGTAATGGTGATATTATGAGGAAGAGGATGATGATAATGGTGATATTATGAGGAAGAGGATGATTGAAATGGTGATATTATGAGGAAGAGGATGATGGTAATGGTGATAATATGAGGAAGAGGATGATGATGAGGAAGAGGATGATGGTAATGGTGATAATATGAGGAAGAGGATGATGATGAGGAAGAGGATGATGGTAATGGTGATAATATGAGGAAGAGGATGATGATGAGGAAGAGGATGATGATAATGGTGATATTATGAGGAAGAGGATGATGATAATGGTGATATTATGAGGAAGAGGATGATGATGAGGAAGAGGATGATGGTAATGGTGATATTATGAGGAAGAGGATGATGATGAGGAAGAGGATGATGATAATGGTGATATTATGAGGAAGAGGATGATGATAATGGTGATATTATGAGGAAGAGGATGATGATGAGGAAGAGGATGATGGTAATGGTGATATTATGAGGAAGAGGATGACGGTAATGGTGATATTATGAGGAAGAGGATGATGATGAGGAAGAGGATGATGGTAATGGTGATATTATGAGGAAGAGGATGATGATGAGGAAGAGGATGAATGGTAATGGTTGAACAGCGTACCTAGCATGCATGCTACATGTGCTAAAAATGCGGCAGCGCTGCATACTACAGTAGAACTATCGACGCGTCTGCATATGGTACCATGTATCACCACATGCTCCTGCGCATCATCATCGGCCTCGTCAGTCAGTGACGCAGTATCATCCACAACTGACCTGCAGCAGCAGCTCCGTCTTCATCATGTACCATGATCACCACAGCTTCCTCGTCATCATCCACTGCCTCGTCATCATCACCATATCACAACATCTGCCTCTTCAGTCATCATCTTCCTCGTCATCATCACCATGAGCACAACATCGTCCTCTTCATCATGTGACCAGTATCACAACATCTTTCCTCTTCATCATCATCTTCCTCTTCATCATCACCATATCACAACATCTTCCTCTTCCATCAGTCACCATGATCACACATCGTCCGCTGCAGCATCATGTAGCACAACAGCTGCCTCTTCACAATCCCATTAGCACATCTGTCCGCTGTCATCACCACCATCACCATATCAGCATCACCCCTGATCATCAGTACTATCATCATGTAGGTACCAGCTGCACTATCATTAACAGCACATGAAGCATGAGCAACACCACATGCCTCAGCACCCCTATCAGCAGTATAGCAGCATCATGGACCAGCCTAATCAGACTTCTCATCACTAGTCCCCATCACACGAGCCTAACATCTATCATAACAGGATTCATCATCATGTCGCCTAATGTACGTTCATCATCACAAGTCCCAGCCCCAGACAGTACTGATCAGCAGTCGCTCTCGCGCTCTCGCTCTCGCTCGCGCGCGCTCTCGCGCCCGTATACCGACACCCCACAGCCGGAAGCCGGAGACACGATCCACGCTTACCGCGTACCGCAATACCCCGGCCCCCCCTGCAAAACACCTCCCGCGTCGCCGCCGCCTAGATTTGAGATACCCCGCAGTATCAGAACAAATACCACAACTGTCATACAAACACCTCCATCAGCAGGTTCTGTAGAGGTGAAAACTGCACCGGCCCTTCATGGGATTCCCTGAGTCCTCATAACCACAAATTAAAACCCAGAGGAAAATGCTAATTAGCCATTACTCGGCACAGAGAAATTAGCATTGTGAGGTTTATTAATGGTCCAGGTCAGGTTTAATGAGGGTAATTATTTGCACCTGCAGGTTAATCATTCACTGATTTAATCAACCTGACTCTGGTTGTATTGGAGTTTGAGGTCACATATATACAACTTTATATTTCCATCTGATTATTATTAGTAAGGGTAAGTTTAAACTCCGGCCAGATGAGTGTGTGATAAGAGCGCCATCTGCTGGTCATTAATATGTTTACAGTTTCAGCTACATAATACCAATTTCAAAGGCTGTTTACACACAGTATACACTGTATAATGCTTACTATTTTATAAAAAGTAGTGTGTAACTGTATTTAACAATAAACGTATGCAACATTGTTACTATAAATAGTTATTTCGCATTTTTAAAAGCAATTCTGTGTTAAAAGTCTCACATTTTGGCAGTATAGTGCATATGGTAGGTTCACACAGAACGCATTTTTCTCTGTTTAAAACACGAGATGGAGGTCAGTGAAGCGAAAAAAATGTGCAAGTCAAGTTCTCGAGACTTTTTTAAAAGCTGAGAGCGCAACGGAAAAACCCGTTCGTCTAGCGCGTTTATATTGAAAAACAACAAATCAGGCCCTCCTCGAAATCGGGTCTCCATTAGGACCCCAAAATTACTTTTAATAGATTACAGATTATTTTTTAACGGATTAATTCCTACAAAATGTTATGATAAATGCTGTTTAACTATGTTACAATGACCAATTAATGTCTGTATTTGTTAACTTATGTAGCTAGCATAGCATAGTTACCTTATTAGCCTGATAGCTTAGTTTATACAAGCATTTGCACTTACACTGTATTCTAGAATAGTATGAGCAGTATGATGTGTTATTCCAGAAATAGCCAAAGATGATAAAACATTATACCAATCAATGTTAAGTTAAAAATACTTGCAACACACATGAATGTTTGGAACGACATGGATAACAAAACCAGCAGTTGCATCATTGATTTTTAAGGAAATGTTCAGAATAAACATCTTTATAGTGGCTTTTAAACCTAAATTAAATGTCAAGTAGGTTTATCCTCACACAAACACAAGTTAAATTTGATTTAAACCATTAAAATGATCTTATAGATGACCATTCAGAGCAGTAACAGCATCTCATCAGATATATAAAATATTCTGCAAGATCATGAGTGATTTTAGGTCAAAAGGTTTATTCATGTTGTCAGAACAAAGACAATCCATCAATATGTGATCTTTGAATCTATAATATTGACATCACAAACATCATCATCCCTTCTGCTGCTGAAACTATGAATCAGTGCTCAACAAATACACATCTTAAACTTCAAACCTTTATAACTAAAAACACTGGAACACAGAAACAACTGGAATTTAAAAACATAATTCCCGAGTCAATTTAAATGGACTTTAGTTCAAAATCGGATTTTATTTGTACTTAATTTTAAGAGTCTACACACTTTCATTGCGCTGCTGGCCACTTTTTAAGTGGTTTATATAAAGTAAACAGGAAAACCAATTATGCAAAAAAGCCCTATTACAAAAATATTGCTATTGTACAACCACATAAACACGAATCACACTCACCGAAGCGCTTGATCCGTCATTAGAATTGTCCCAGACAACTCGACCTCACAAAACAACAAAATCATAAAACAAACGTCAAATCACACAAAACTAGGACTCATACACATACACATTTATGATTTACACAGTCTCTTTCCAAATACACAAAAACCACATTCAACCAAAAGACAAAAGCTGCCTTCAGAAAACAGAATAAAGCACATCCCAGAAAAATCTACATGCAAAAGCTCAATTTGCATTAAATTATACATTTTAGACGAAGAGCTTATCAAACATTGTCCTCATGAACTTCAGAGCCCTTTATAATCAAACCTACTCTACCAAAATGCATTTATATATTCCACTAAAATGACATTATATCATTATAATCCTTTCAAATTACATATATATATACTTCGTCTGACGTTCTGTAGCTAATAGCACAGTTTAAGTGGAATAACGACTCTAAAACACCCAAACGCTGGAGAAAAGAACAACTCCAGTAAGAAAATAGATATTTCTACACTTGGACAACAGGGAATCTTAGTAGAAATAAAAACAAAAACATAGTGCTTTTTTTTTTTTTAAATATAAAGATTAATATTTAAGATAAGGCTGGAAAGGATACGAATTTTTACACATGCGCAGCAATGAAAAAACAACAAAAAAATAAGACAAGTGAATTCTCAGGGGTATATTATACATATATATTAGGGCTGTGCAACAATTAATCGCAATTAATCCCATCCAAAATAAAAGTTTGTTTACACATAATATATGTGTACTGTGTATAATTATGTTGTATATATAAAGACACACACACATGCATGTATATATTTAAGAGAAATGTTTTATTTATATTTAAAATATTTATATATAGTATAAATTATGTATAAATTAGTATATACATGCAAATATTTCTTAAATATATGCATGCATATGTGTGTATTTATATATACACAACATAATTATACAGTACACACACAAATATTATGTAAACAACTTTTATTTTGGATGCGATTAATCATTGCCCAGCAATAATTATATATATATATATATTTATATATATATATATAAAAAAACTGACATTTACTGTACCAGGATCAGATTTTAATGCAAATAAATACAGAATGTCTCCTGTAACAGCGATAAAAATCACACAAGCCTGCACACACAATGCAAAACTCATGAACGCGAGATAATCTGTGACATGATGAACATTTGTTCAAAAACACGTGAATAGAATTGTGATTAGAAAAGAAATATCGATCTCATCACTCTGTGAAAAGTTCATTTTCTGTAAATCCTCTCGGTCACCGTGCGAGCGATGACGGATTGATTATCGTGCAGCATGCATTGCATAACCAACATATGCAACATAACCCGACCCTAAACACATACGGTAACTAGCACGTAATCACTCACCTGAGAAATAGTCCATAAAACCTGTCAGTTTATATTCAAACTATCCAGTTCGACATCCTAAAACCTTCCTGACGACATAAGATGTACAATCAATTCAAATAAACATGAAACCAAAAGAGATTAAAGGTGACTTGTTTCTATTAATAAATTAAATGGCAGCGTTCGAGCAAAGCCGGATTGAAAAGTGAAGCGATGTGAGAGCGGTTTCACACTGGGATCGGCGCGTCAGAACTCGAGAGGGCCGAGGTCGCTGAAGTCGCAGTCGAACAGCTCGCTGACGCCCTCGTGATCCTCCAGGCCGAAGTGATAGTCCTGACTGTGAGGAGGAGAGAGACAGATGAAGCCGTCGAGCGCGAGGCCGATGGTGTCCGAAGAGCCGGCCCGCTCCAGCAGGAACTCAGACGAGCCCAAAGGAGACAAGTCCAAATCTGGCATCCCGCAAATGCCAGGAAACGAGTCCAGAAATGACTCTGAAATCATCAATGATTCAAGAAAATGGGAAATTAAAATCATTTTGGGAAGAAAATGCTTTTTGGATCATTTATTACAAAGTGAAATCAGAGCGTTAATTAATAATTGTTGTTTAATAGCACATCTTATATTTTTATATGAAACGGCACAGCTTTCAAAAGGCTTTTATTTTTAATATTTTTAATATATTTCAAATAGAATTATATAATATATTAGTGCTGGGCAACAATTAATCGCAATTAATAACATCCAAAATAAACGTTTGTGTTTACATAATATATGTGTGTGTACTGTATATAATTATTTTGCACACATGCATGTACATATTTAAGAAATATGTGCATGTATATATTGTATGTATATTTGTACATAACTTATATTATATATAAATATTAATATTTTATATATACATTTTTTTTCTTAAATATATACATGCATGTGTGTGTATTTATATATACAAAACAATTACACACAGTACAGACATATATATTATGTAAACACAAACTTTTATTTTGGATGCGATTAATCGTTGCCCATCACTAATAAATATATATGTATACATATATGTATGTATACATATATATATATATATATATATGTGTGTGTGTGTGTGTGTGTGTGTGTGTAAAATAAATGTAAAATATAAAATCACAAATTTTATATTTTACATTTAAGTCCAGGATTTGGATTTAAAATCAATCACATTAATATGTAATATTTTCAAATTCCTTTGATATGTAAATTTGGAATTTGCATTTATAATTATTTCAAATCTAAATGTTAAATCTAAAATGTAAATCACAAATGTTATTTGGATTTAACATTTATGCCTAAAGATTTATACATTCATATTCAATATTTAAAAATACCTTTAACATGTACATTTGGAAAATCCTTTTTTATAAATGTACGTGTTAATTAAACATTTATGATTAAGATTTACTTTCAATACTCAAAACATTTATTTTTAATTTAAAAAAAAACTTTAATAAATTATATTTGGACTTTACATGTTAAAATTTAGATTTAATGTTAAAACTCCTATATAGGAGTTACATTTATATTTACCATGTTTTCTCTAAACATATATATTATAAAATGTTTAACAATTATACATTTGGAAAATGTAATCTCTCACTAAAATACAGCAAATCAGGCAAAATTGGTATTTGTTGTACTAAAGTGACAAACAAAACAACAATTTTTTGTAGTAAATTAAGATGTTTGATGCAATGATGTTTAAACGATCACACATACCCGAGTCTGTGCCGAGAGGCAGGGGGGAGGAGCTAGGGAGAGTAGTCGGCGTTGATGATGTCACTTCCTGTGATGCGAGTTCAGACTGCGGGGGGCTCTGATTGGACGATTTCGCTGGACTACAATCAGTGACGGGACTACAGACCCCCGAACTGTCCTCAGGACACAGAAACACGTCGATTGGACCTTTGGAGCTCTTGAGAGAAATCTGGTAACCCTGAAATACAGGCAGAGGAGGAATTGAACATTTAAAGAGACCAAGACATTTTACTATAGATATATATAGGCACTCTCTTTAGTGACAGACAACAGTTTAAACTATTTTATAATGGCCATTAATGTCATTAATCTGTACAGCATACAGATATATATATATATATATATACACACACACACACATACGAGAAGACATACGAGAGGCACTATGCTGACCTTTGCGCTGAGCACTTTCTGCAAGTAGAAGTACTGTGGTTTTTCTATGCTCTTTTTTTCATGCGTTTAAGAACAAGTTCTTTGAAAAACATGTCTACCGTCTTTGAAACATGTCTGTTTAGGGTGGTTTCAGTAATGATAAATGTACATTCTGCATGGTTAGAAGAAGTGAGCTGCCCTGTCGTGTGAAAATGTAAACGGGCTTGTGTAAGTAAATTGCTCAGTGCAAAGAAAGAGAAGTAATGGGAACCTGGTATTTTCTGTTCTTTTTCCATGTGTATAAAGGCCAATTTATACTTCTGCGTTGAGTGTACGCCGTAGTGTATGTCGTAGGCTACGCCGTCGTGAGCATTTATACTTCTGCGTTATGTCTGTGTTGCTCTGCAGTTACAGCGCCGAAACGCTAGTTGGCGGGGGAGGGTTTTAATGTTCCACTGCGTTTAGATTCCTCGCGGCAGTTTTAAGTTTAGGCTACTACAAGCAATGGCGACTGAAAGAGCGGATCATGTTGGAGTTGGAGCTTATCGCTCGGTCACTTGGTCCATTTCTTCACTGAATTTCTGAATTTAAAAATGGCGGGCGGTGCAGAAGAACACGCCGGAAATGCGTAGGAGGAAACGCGATGCTACCAAGCCGACCAATCACAGATCTTGCGGTCCGCGTCGTCGCGACGTGTAGTTACATTTTCAAGGAGGTGCACGTCAGGGTACGGCACATGGTAGACGTCTGTGCGTATGCTACATCGTACCTAATGCACGCACCTCACGCAGAAGTATAAATTGGCCTTAATAGACATGAACAAGTTCTTGGAAAAACATCTATGACCTTTGAAACATGTCTAGTCTTCATACTCTATGTTGAGTATGGTTTCACTAATAATAAACATACATTTGCATAAAGCATCCATATTTGTCCATGCCCATGTTGATTAAAGTATTAAAAAAGTATTATATAAGGTACATTTAAAACAGATAAAAATGTGCGATTAATTACGAGTTAACTCATGACAATCATGCGATTAATCGATATATTTATATATATATATATATATATATATATATATATATATATATATAGACACACTTTTAAATCTGTATGTATATAAAATATGTATATATATCTATATTTACATATACACATTTAATATATACATTTATTATAAAATTATAAAAATATAAAATTATGTACATTTAAAAAGTAAATGCATCTATCTATATATATATATATATATATATATATATATATATATATATATATATACACTTTTTAAATGCATATATATAAACAAATATGAGTGTGTATATACACTTAAATCTGTATGTATATAAAATGTTTATATATCTCTTGTATCTATATATACTATATACATATTTACTATATACATTTATAGTGAATATACATATGTATATATATATATATATATATATATACACACACACACACACACACACACATACATACATCAGCCATATCATACTCTATATGTATAAAGTTTTATTTAAAAGCAACAGAAGTCTATAATATGTCCTTATTTACACAAATAAATCATGTGTGTGTGTGTGTGTTTGCTAACCTCACTGGGTTCAGACACCTGCATCTGCGTCTCTGGTGGAGCTCGAATCACCATGATGATCTGCTCCGGAGTGTCGACCGTATCACGCAGGTCCTGGCATCTAACGTACCCAAGCTTGACTTCGCGTTAAAGATCACAGTATCCACATACTAAACATGTCAGTCTACTTGAGCTGCTCAGATCCTCCTTTCCCGATCCCAGACCTGCAAAACTGCTCAAATCTACACCCGACCCATGAAGAAAGACTACAATAAAGACACTTTGAGAAGATCACACTCTCCTCGGCACACTGGGCCCTATTTTAATGATCTAAGCGCATGGTATAAAGGGCACTTAGATCGTGTCCAAATCCACTTTTGCTAGTTTAACGATGGGAAAAATGCTCTAAAAGGGTTGTCTCTATTCTTTTAATGAGTAATGGGTGTGTTTTGGGCGTAAAGTGCAATAAACCAATCAGAGTCTCATCTCCCATTCCCTTTAAGAGCCAGTTGCGCTCGCGCTATGGCGGATTCGCTATTTACATGGAGGAATTTGCAAGCGGAAAAACGGAACGCGTCTCCAGAGAGTAAACGGATCTGCTCGTGCGTGAGGTTAAAGCTGTGTGTGTGTGTGAAAGGTTAAAGCTCAAGCAGACCATCCAAGGGACAAGCCGGATTCCACCATATCTTTATGTACACAATAATAATCTTTTACACTGTAATCCTTTTATTTTTAATATTTGGCTAGTTTGTGTGCTGCTGCGCGTCCCTGTGTGTGTAATAAGCAGAGTGTGTGTGTGTAATAAGCAGAGTGTGCGAACCGCCTATAGGCGCATATTACTAACGCACACTTTAAAAAAAAAAAAAAAAAAAATACCGCGCCATTAACTTTAGACCAGGTTTCAGTTGGTCAATGTCTCAGTCTATTTCAGTTCCTCAGAATAGCAACGCGTCAACAATGCGCCTGAACACACTAGTTTTCAGACCAGCAGACTAATGGGCGCACAGATGGGCACAAATGCATTTGCTATTTAAACAACGTGGCGCAGGACGTGAAAATGAAAACTGCGTAGGGCTGAAACTAGCAAAAAACACTTCTTTTTTTGTGCTGCATTGCACCGGGTGTATGATAGGGCCTCTTGAGATGAAGGATATTTCTTGTTGTGTGTGTCCTCTGTGAGGAGCCGTAGCTGTAAGCTGCATTTGTTAATGAGCTCGTCGAGTTTCTCCTCGGCCTCCGTGAGCTCGGACACTTCCCTCTGGAGCTCCTGAAACCTGGCCACGGACGCCCCGTCGATACGATTCCCCCTGAGAACACAGCAAACACACACGCACAGGGCTTGAAATTTACTTTCACACACTGGCCAATTTGGCTACTAAATTTTTAAGTTACCGGCCATTCAGAACTTCTACTAGCCAAAAAAAGAAAGAAAAGAATTAACCAGATTAACTACGTCATATAAAATATATATATATATATATAATAAAATTTGGATTTCATACATTCATTTCTTATTCAAACAAAATCCTGTCATCCATGCAATCATCACCAAAAATGTGTTTTAGGTGGACAGATCAATAACAATGTAGGATGTTGGAAAATAAGTCCATTTGTCTTTTCTGTTAACCAAATGCTTTTTAATCTTCATCATTGCTTCAATGCAAATGAACAAGCGTGTCGTTATTGGTTGTGTAGTGACGGTCATGTTCGAGTAAGTCAGATATGAGCAGATTCTGCACAATACTCTGTATTTAATACATCATGATGACTCGATTTGAGTATTTGCTCTAAATCTGCACAGATTTGCTTACACAAACTTCCCCAGCAAAGTGAGTAAATATAATAAGTAACACGCCACATTGGCTGGTGATTTGAGAGCGTTGCCGCCACAGTTGATTTTACCAGCATTTGGTGTGTTTGCGGGAGTTCATTTCAAACCCTGCATGCAAATAAACAACTACACGATCGCTGGTGAATAAATCAGTAACGCTCTGGAGAACCTACAGCCACTGAATGTTGTTCTTGGACTTCTTGGAGATCAGGTGAATTCCCTCCAGGACGTTGGTGATGTCGTAGATGCGCCTCTTCTGGACGTCCAGCACCTGAGACGCCCAGTTCAGGTCCACCACCCCGTCTGGAGACTGAGACAGGAGGTCCAGGAAGCGCTTCGTGGTCAGGTTCAGAGACGTGTCGTACCGGGATTTCTCCGTAGCCAGTTTAGGGACTAAAACAAAAGCAGATTTCATGTTGAAAACAGATTTACACTACAGTAGAGAAGGGAAATTAATACTTCTATTCAGCAAGGATGCATTAAATGAATCAAAAGTGACACTAAAGAGATTTATAACGTCACAAAAGATTTCTATTTCAAATAAATTTGTTTTTTAATAAGTGGTCTTTCCATTCATTAAAAAAAAAAAAAATCAACATTGACAATAATCAGAAATGTTTCTCGAGCATCAAATCATCATATTATACTGATTTCTGAAGGATCATGTGA
The DNA here is from genome assembly GCA_030770095.1 of Gila robusta. NCBI lineage: Eukaryota > Metazoa > Chordata > Actinopteri > Cypriniformes > Leuciscidae > Gila > Gila robusta. Next base: position 54,218 of record JAVALU010001056.1, read on the forward strand.
CACTGAAGACTGGAGTAATGATGCTGGAATGATCACAGGAATAAACATATATTCTTAAGGGTAAAGAAGACCAATTGAAGAGGGTCTGGAGTCCCTTTTTATTATTTATTGAACAGTGGGATATTAACAATATAATAGAGGAGGAACAAAATGCTTGTTTAGGTATTATATTCATATCAAAATATTTTTTTTTTGTGCTATTGCACTTTATGTAATATGATCCCTGTGTTTGTTTTTGTACATTATATGTGCTGTTAAAGACATGTGATGTACATTGTTGTGTAAGTGTTCAAGAAAATTCTTAATAAAAAAAAAAAAGAATCAAAAGTGACACTAAATACATTTATAATGTCACAAAAGATTCCATTTCAAACAAATGCTGTTCTTTTAGAACTTTCTATTCATCAAAGAATCTTGAAAAATAGCAGCATAACTGTTTTCAAAACTGATAATAATCATACATGTTTCTTGAGCATCAAATCATCATATTATACTGATTTCTGAAGGATCATGTGACACTGAAGACTGGAGTAATGATGCAGAAATGATCACAGGAATAAATTACATTTTAACATAATTCACAAAGAAAACAGCTATTTTAAAGTGCAATAATATTTTTATATTTCCCTGTGTAAATAAATGCAGGCTTGGTGAACGACCCGGAACACTAGTGTATCTATTAATATTCAGCGGTCCTCATTCTGCAAGCGTCAGTACCTCTGGGTGGAGCGGGTGTAGCTGGAGGAGCTGGTCCATGAGAAACAGATCGAGACGTGCAGATGTACTGGTGATCACTGTCCAAATCCAACTTCCTCTTCACCTAAAGTCAAACAGCACCAAGAGAGAATTATAAAACTGTAATGTTACTTTAAAACCATTACTAATCTGAGTTGAACGTATGCGGAGGATCATCATGAACCACTCCATCTGGAGTTTGAACCTACAGCATTTGGGTCACCAGGTCAGGTCTGGAACCACTGAGCCGCATTATGGAACGGAACTTCCAAAGGTGAACATTCCAAAATGGAATTTAAGACTAACTTATTCACCCTGGCTTTTAACACGCCATAGTTTGTCATAATGGATTTCTCTTTTATTCTTATTGATTGCGTATTACTTATTTTGTATATCATTTTTATTTCTTGTGTTTCTTTTATTCTTTGTAAAGCACTTTGGTTGTGTTTTAAACGTGCTCGATTGATTGGAATGCTCAGAATCTGAGGTGGAACCCAAAGGCTGTAGTTCACACACACACACACACATGTGTAATGGACTGTACCGGTGGTCTTCCCAGAGCGGGTCTCCTGTTGTCCAGGGCTGTGCTGGAGCTGGTGCTGGCGCTGTGATGTGGGGTGGCGAACAGAAAGAAGTCACCCGTGGCAGTGCTGGTCGAGGCCGTGCCAGGGGTGGAGATGATGACGATTTGATGATCTTCACTAAGATCAATGCTGCCATTGTTCAAGAGAGACTCAAAATCAGCCAGCAGATCCTCCGAGGTCTGACCCGATATAAAACTCTCAGACATATCGTGCTAAAACAGCAGGGGTTACTTGGGCTCTGGGTTTATTTTCAATCCTAATGATGGCCTTCAGTGCATGGGAACGGGTTGCTTTTTTTAAAATGCATGCACAAGAGAGAGCACTGGACTCAGTGGAGTTGGAAAAACCATGTTCTGACAGGTTTCACACAAGTGCACACTGAAAAGCATGTTAAAAACAGGCCTTGACTGAACATATGGGTGAGACTCCCAAACCACAAGGCCAGAAATGTAGGTCAACTTCAGGGTGCAAAACAAAAATATCAACTTTACTTTAGTAAAACTAAAGGATAAAAGCATGCATGTTATTTATAAACATTTCAGATGTTATTTCACATGCATGATGAGTTTAGAGTTGTGAATTCTTTTGTTTAAGGAAGTGCTTTTGAAAATGGCAGCAAAGCATAACAACAAATAGAGTCCACTATAAATAAACAACACAAACAAACTGCAAAGAAAATTCAACTTTAAAGTGCGTAAAACATGAAATCATTCCGTATAATCGTCAAATTATTGATGTTGTTGCGATATTTTAAAGAGAAACTAAGTTTGTTCTCACGCGAGCATTGTTAAACGTGCTAGAAAGATGTAATTAAACTGGTAAACAGGCTGTAGATGAAGTAAAAATACCAGTATAACCCGATCCAGATGCTGGACAAAGCCAAAGTCCGGTTTCTTTACTCATCTGACACTTTAATCCAAAATATCCGTCGGTTTTGTCCTTTTTAATGACTCCATCCAGGAAGTATTGTCAATAAGTTCAAATTAATACCCAGATCTTCGCTCATTAAATGCTTAAATCCATTGAAACAGAGGGAAGGTGCGGTCCGACTGTCCCTGCGCGCGATGCGACCGGAATCACTTTTGTTGTTGTTGTTTTTTGTTTTCCAGCTGATCGGAACCTGTTCTAAGCTTTACGCGCCAAATCTTTTTTGCCGCGAAACTGGCACGTGCCAGTGTGCCGCGCACTGATTGGCCGAGAAGTTGCGTCCTTCGCGCCTCGCGTCAGAGTTCCCAGGCCGTTGGTTGGCTGGAGCAGCTGTCACTCAACTTCGTCTGTTTTGTTCTCTTTTCGTTATTTTGTTTTAAAAAGAAGAGTTGTTTGAATGAAAAACTACATTTTCACGCACGCCTTTGGATATATATTATTTAATCTCTTTTTTATGAGTAATTGCGATAGATACTCAACGTCGTTATGAAAACCACTTCGATCAGTTGGAAATGTCATTATTTTTATATATAGAAATAAAGAACCATCTTGCTTGTGCTCTATAAGCTTTTTATCTAATCGTCTAATACAGCTTGTTGGTCCTAATTAAATTGTTGTGTATTTTATTAGTCATTGTGATCTGGACTAGTATGTACCAAATACAAAAAACATAGATCTAAATCCTGTGGCTTTGACACAAATTAGAAAGTTGCTTTAGACTAATTAAATATAAATTAATGTATTCCGCATTTAATTGTATTTTTTTAAATGTTTATTTAAATATTATTAAAACTTTAATTTCACCGCAAATGCTAAATTCATTTATGTATCAAAATATCGACATCTTAGTGGTTACACGTTATTTTAAGGTGTTCTTGTCACAGTGTAATACAATTAAGTAGCCTACTAAGTTATAGTATTAACTAACTACATGTACTTCCTATATAATTAGGGTTATGGTTAAGGTTTGGTTTAGGGTTAGCATGTAATAATTGACTGTTATTACTATAATAACGACATGTAACATGTGTAACAGGGACACTGTAAAAATAAATATCTATCTAAAACATGTAAACTTTTTTGTTCAGTGTGAATTGTAATATTTTAATAATAATAAACTCCGCCCACTGCTGGCGTAATACACAGAGGAGCTACAAGATGGCGCAGGCAATATTTGAGGTTCTGGAAGGTATTAATGCACTTTATTTAAAATCCTCCAGCATATGCACAAACTATAATTTATTATTTTATGTTTGCAGTGTGAATGCATGCGCGCGCGAGACGAACAAGCCAAAGAAACACATTTTACACAGTTGTTTCGCTTCGTGTAAATGTCATTGTGTTTGAATAGTAAAATAGTATTTTTTAAAAATATATCTAAATAATAATAATAGCACAGGGTTGCGGTGGGTGTTATGTATTGAGTTGGATGTATCTGAGGAGAGATTGATGTAGAGGAGGGAGGAAGAGCGATCAGAATAACAGCCTCGTGCGATCATGGCGGAGGGAGACAGACACGTCACTGGAAAAGCCACAAAACACATGAACTCTCATGTTTAAGGGAAAATAGCTATTCATATTTGCTAAAAGTAGTTATGTTTGTGCCCACAATTGATTGTTTGTATGTTACAGATGTTCTCTTTTCCTAAACTGATAGTAGACTTGGTAGTATAATAGAAGGAAATGGTCATTTGATTCTATGATCATCTTTTAAATGATTGGTGTGTGTGTGTGTGTGTGTGTATAATATATCTATCGAGAATGGACATGAAACTGCTCTTTTAATTCTTTCAAATAAATAATATAAAATTGCATAAATAACTCTTAAACTGACCAAAGTGTTTAAAGGAAGAATGTTAGGCTACATTAAAAACATTTAACATTAGATGTTAAATTTTGATGTTAAATCCACTATTGTTTTATATAGAATTCTTCTAGTCTATACAGTATTTAATGCAGTTACATCAGAAGTAACTGTAATTAAATAACAGAAAATTAAGAGTAACCCCTTACTTTTTCAAGGGGAAAGTAATTAAATTACAGTAATACATTATTAAGTCATGCATTACACCAACACTGTCTATATACTATATATATACATATATATATATAGTGCTGTCAAATTGATCACACCTTACATAATAGCACTTTACATAAAAGTTTGTAAATATATAATGTGTGTATACAATATATACTGTATGTGTGTATATGGGTGGTGATGGCGCAGTGGATAAGACACATGCCTTTGGTGTGAGAGACCCGGGTTCGAATCCACTGTAAGACACCAATGTGTCCCTGAGCAAGACACTTAACCTCTAGTTGCTCCAGAGGCGTGCGACCTCTGAAATATAGCAATTGTAAGTCGCTTTGGATAAAAGCGTCAGCTAAATGAATAAATGTAAATGTATATACTGTACTGTATATACTGTGTATATATATATACACACATACATATAATATATATATATATATATTATATACACACACACATATACTATATATACAAACTCATGTTAGATGCGATTAATCGATCTGACAGCACTATATGCTGTATATAAAATTAATTAAACAAATAAATAATGAATATATAATAATAAAAAAAAATGAGTGTGAAATTGGTTTTAGTTTCAATGATAATAATATATGCAAAGAAAGGGACTTAAAAACAACCAACTAGCACAGATATGTAGGAAACAAGTACTTAAGAAACAGTTTAGTGTCATTTTATAAATATATTTGCATAATGCTGCATTTGACCAATTAGAATCAAGTATTGCAGAGAATCATACAATAATGATTATTAATACTATAACTCAAGTAACAGTCCTGAATGGATTTTGAACTGGCCAAATTGTCAGGTAGTAAGTGTTTGGTTTGTTGAATAATTGATGGATTGATTTATTGGTTAAGTCATATTTGTCCTGTTTCAGGCATGGACAATCAGACGGTGCTCAATGTCCAGTCATTGTTGGACAGTCAAGGTGGTGTTTTGGATCCGGGCTCACAAAATGTCTCAGGAACGACCATCCAGCCTATGGGTGAGACTTATTAATGCATTTATATGATTAAAAATTCTAGTTTATCATAATGTAGTATATGTAACCTATCTGTTAAAGGCAAAGTGTGCATTTGTATCAGTGTTATTTATATACTATTATAGTATTTACTAATATTTTGAATTAGCTTTTATTTTGATATATTTTAATTTTAATTTAAATCTTAGTAAATTTTTTTTTCATTTTTCTTAGTTCTTTTAAGGTTTAAATATATTTTTATTTCAATTTTAGTCATTTTATTATTTCAATTTTAACTTATTTTATTTCAGTTTGGTTTCAGTGTTTTTTAAGTTATCTAATATTTATATTTTATTGCAGCTTCATATTTCATTTACCTAAAACAATTAGTAATGGTTTTAGTTAATGATAATGATTTAAATATTTAGTAGTATTTAAATATTTCTTAGTATTGTTTAAAATAGTTTTTATATTTTCAGGTTTTAATTGTAATTTTAATTTAAGTTTTAGGTCATTTTGTCATGAGTTTTTTGCTTTTTAATTTTTTTTTTACATTTCTATTTAGCTGTCATTTATTTTTATTTCAGTTTTAGTCTCAGTAATTTTAGTACTTAAACTGATTAATTTACGTTAACATTTGTTTTTCATCTAATATTTTAATATATTTTATATATCAGCTTTATTTTAATTACCTAAAAGGATTAAATACGTTTTAGTTAACGATAACAACTAATGATAAAACTTGTAAATACATATATAATGATTTTTAAATATATTTAAAAATATTTTATATATTTTTAGTTTTATTTTAGTAATAATTTGCTTTTGTCATTTTCATTTGTCTTTTTATTTAGTTGTAATTTTTGCATTTCAACTTATTTATTTCAGTTAGTTGTCTAATATTTATTTTATTTCAATACCTAAATCAATTAATAATATATTAGTTTTAGTTAACAATAACAAGACTGATTTGTAGTATATACAGTGTTTAGCATAAGTGAATACACCATGGAAAAGTTGACTAAAAAAAGGAATAAAAAAAATCATCTTTTGGAAATTGATCTTAATGCCTTAATTAAAAAAATGAGGAAAAAATCCAACCTTTAAGGACACAAATTTTCTTTGTGAATGAATAATGTATCGTGAATAAATACATGTTCTTCCTTAAAATACAGGGTGCATAAGTCAGGACACCCCTATGTTAAATTCCCATAGAGTCAGGCAGATTTTTATTTTTAAAGGCCAGTTATTTCATGGATCCAGGATAATATGCATCCTGATAAAGTTCCCTTGGCCTTTGGAATTAAAATATCCCCACATCATCACACACCCTTCACCATACCTAGAGATTGGCAGAAAATTGGTGTCCTTAAAGGTTGGATTTTTCTTAATTTTTTAAATTAAGACATTAAGATCAATTTCCAAAAGATGATTTTTTATTCCTCTTTTTAGTCAATTTAGCATGGGTGTATTCACTTATGCTAAGCTCTGTACATAGTAATTATGCATTTCTGAATGCTTTTTCAGTCCGTTCTTTTTTCTCAAAACTCTGTGATTATTCTTGTATGTCACATGATAACCTGCAGACGATGATGACGTCTTTCTGTGTGGGAAATGTAAGAAGCAGTTTAACTCTTTACCGGCCTTCATGACACACAAGCGTGAACAGTGTCAGTCCAACACGCCGTCTCTGGCCACTGTCTCTCTGGCCTCCAACAACGCCTACACCTCCGTCCCGTCCATCAGCACTGGACCCGCTAACAGACAGGTACAGCTCACCTGCTGAAGAACCACTATTAGACACTATGAACCACTATTAGACACTATGAACCACTATGAGACACTATGAACCACTATTAGACACTATGAACCACTATTAGACACTATGAACCACTACGAGACGCTATGAACCACTATGAGACACTATGAACCACTACGAGACGCTATGAACCACTATTAGACACTATGAACCACTATTAGACACTATTAGACACTATGAACCACTATTAGACACTATGAACCACTATGAGACGCTATGAACCACTATTAGACACTATTAGACACTATGAACCACTATTAGACACTATGAACCACTATTAGACACTATGAACCACTATTAGACACTATGAACCACTACGAGACGCTATGAACCACTATGAGACACTATGAACCACTACGAGACGCTATGAACCACTATTAGACACTATGAACCACTATTAGACACTATTAGACACTATGAACCACTATTAGACACTATGAACCACTATGAGACGCTATGAACCACTATTAGACACTATGAAGCACTATGAGACACTATGAACCACTATTAGACACTATGAACCACTATGAGACGCTATGAACCACTATTAGACGCTATGAACCACTATTAGACACTATGAACCACTATTAGACACTATGAACCACTATTAGACACTATGAACCACTATTAGACACTATGAACCACTATTAGACACTATGAACCACTATTAGACACTATGAACCACTATTAGACACTATGAACCACTATTAGACACTATGAACCACTATTAGACACTATGAACCACTATTAGACGCTATGAACCACTATTAGACACTATGAACCACTATTAGAGGCTATGAACCACTATTAGACACTATGAACCACTATTAGACGCTATGAACCACTATTAGACGCTATGAACCAGAACCACTATTAGACACTATGAAACACTATTAGACACTATGAACCACTATTAGACACTATTAGACACTATGAACCACTATTAGACACTATGAAACACTATGAACCACTATTAGACACTATGAGCCCCCATGAACCACCATGAGACTGACTGATATTGAGTACTAATATTGATCCGGTTTGTATATTCCTCAAGGTGTCGACGTACATCACTGTGCCGCAGTCTCCGCTCACACACACGCTGGTCCAGGGAAACGTGTTGGTCAGTGACGAGGTTCTGATGTCGGCCATATCAGCGTTCAGCTCTCTGGATCAGCCAATGGCAGCCATGCAGGGATCCGTACAGGTAAACACTGGGTGAGGGTTCAAGTCGGCATGAAACAAATGTTGTGATATTCTTTTCTTCTCTACTGTGACGTATATCCGAGTGAAACGGCTTCTCAAACAAGAACAAATGTAGGGTGGGGCTTGTGGATTTGATTGGATGTGGTTTGCTATTGGTGGATCTGATGTGAGTGACAGGTTGCCCCGCCCTTGTCATCAGAGAAGAGATGCTGTGAAGGAGGAAGGGGAAGTTATCCTGATTTAAGATTACAAGGAACATGAATAAAAAAATTAAAAAAAGATGTGCACATATACATGATATCATAATGACTAAGAATAGTGCATTAGTGCCCGCCAATTTTTTAAACAGCATTAGTTCCGGAGGTATTTTTCCCATTCATTTCTCCCATAGGGATTTTTAAAAAGTCTTTGTTAAAGCGTAATAAACCATGAAGCTACGAGGAGAATCATAACATTACAAACTTTGATTTGAGGGGGAAAAAAGTGTTCGAAAATCAGACGAAACTGTGAACTTAACAAGTTAAATGAGAAAAAGAACTACAATCTCATGAAGCATTGCTAATGATATAATCAGATAAAAAATTATGGTGAAATACAAAACTTTATTTGTAGTTGTTGATTGTATCGTTAGAAACTATTTTAAGTTTATTGCTATGTATATATATATATATATATATATAATGCATACATACACATATATATGTATTTACAAACTTTTATGTTAGATGTGATTAATCGAGATTAATCCTAATATATATATGTGACTCTCTGATTGGTGAATTTTCTGTAAAGCATCAGAGTAATATAGCTTTTCACCATGAATTCTGCTGTTAAACATGATTATTTTTAAAATTAAGTTGAAATAATGCAAACAGATGGCTTCAACAAAGCATAAACCATCAATTACCAACCTCGTAATTCACAACAGGTCTGTCTTTAAAGCTTCATAAGTTATAAGAGGTGAAGAGATGAGTCCCAGCTTAGGACCCAAGCAATCCGATTGGTTCAAAGCTCAATTTATGGGTAATCGCTTTATTGCTTGGTCATAAATCAGATATCTCTTTATTATATAAGTCGTTTGAACTATGTTATAACGACCATTGATGTCTTTTAACTTATATGTTTCATATACTAGTATATAACCGAAGTTATAGATTGTGAAATTAAACATTTCTCGTTATTAGTGTTTTTTTTAGTTAGCTTAGATAGTAGCATAGCATACAGCTTTCCAAAATGATTAGATGTAAGGTTTTTTTCACCATCTACGATATTTTTCCAATAAAAAACTTTGATAACAATGAAAATAATTAATTTTGACATGGCATGGTTGTAATTTAAAAAAATTATATTATGCCTTATTGCTTAATAACAATTAACAATGTCGCAAAACATACCTAAAAATGCAATTTCTGTCACTTTAACTATATAAATAATCAGGATAAAAATAAAAGATTATTACATGAATTAAAGTTTGATTGATTACATTAAGTTTGCTGTTGCACACTCGATTAGATAAATGAAATGGTGACCTTTGACATGGTGTTTTTCAGAGCAATCTCAGCATGCACGCGGGATCCTCGTACCTCCAGCACCATCATCAGCCCCTCCCCCCCACACAGGCCACGCCCCTCTCCTCACAGGTGTCCTCCAGCCACAGTAACTCAGTGGTGCAGGTGTACAGCACACTGCCCTCTATGGCTGGAGCCGGGACTGCAGAGGGGCCCGCACTGGGGCTTCAGTCCTTTCAGTCCATTCAGGTACAGCGCTGTTAATCAATGCACGCGCTCACAAATGTAATGCTAATTTCACCAGTATTAAAATAGCGAAATACAGCTTTTCTGACAGTTTGATCAGATTTCATGTTCTGAATATTATTATTACCTAGATTATTAATGTCAACAGTGTTATTTTTAGTATTATTTATACACTATTAGAGTTTTTATTAATATTTTGAATTTAGCTTCTTTATTTTCAGTTTTTTTTAATTTAACATAAGGTTTAGTCATTTTGTTATGTAGGAAGTGTTATTTTAGTATTATTTATATAATAGTATTACTTAATTATTTTGAATCTAATTTTATTTTTATATTTCCCATTTCCATTTTAATTTTAGATTAAGGTTTAGTAATTATATGTGGTTTTTTTATTTGTATCAGTTTATTTTTTAATATTATTTTAGCTTTAATTTATTTTATTTCAGTTTTAGTAATTTTAGTACTTCAATTTACACTTTTTTATTTCAGTTATTTGCATAGAAAACATTTAACAATTTTCTCAGGTTTTTTAATTTGAGGTTTTTCATCTAATATTGACTTTTTTCAGCTCTATTTAATTAATGATAACTATTTTTAAAAGTTTAAGTGTTAGTTAACAATAACAGCACTGCTAATAGTGTTTGTTTTTTAATTCTATTTAGCTTTAATTTATTTAATTTTAGTTAAGTTGTAATTGTAGCACAGCAACATTACTTGCAACATTTTTAATATAAGTTTTTCATGTATATTTTTATTTTGTTATTATTATTAGCTTTATTTCAATTTCAATTACAATTATAATTTATTTAAAAAAAAAATTGTTTTACTTAACTAAAACAACACTGGTTGAAAATAAAAGTATGTCTTTGTTAGTAAATTTGTTGTAATTAGTGCTGTCAAATCGATTAATCACCATTAATCACATTCACATCTAACAAAAGTTTGTAAATATATGTGTGTGTATATATATATACACACACACACACACACATATATATTATATATATACATACATTTACACATTTTTTTTAGATGTGATTAATCGATTTGACAGCACTTATATTTATATTCTCTCTAAAAGTATTTGTGAACAGCTTTAAATAGGTGTTGCATATAAATAAAGATGAATTATTATTAATAAATCAAGGCCTTGTCTGGTTAATAAATGAAAACAAATATGCATATATATATATATATACTGATGCAGGTTTATCTGATTGTTGAGCATTTAATGACCTGATGTGACAGATCCCCAGTCAGTGTGTGGAGGGCCAGGTGTTCAGCGCCGCTCCGGTTTACAGTCCAGGAAAACACACCGCCAAAAACAAGAGCTGCACCATCAGCACAAACCTCTCCGAGCTGGGCGAATACGACAAGGTTATCATCCCCAAGAGAGCCAGAACCTCCAAGAAAACACAGGATGGTAGTTTATACATCATCTACACCAGCAAACCTGCTGAAATATACAATATGTATTTCAATAAGCAAGTACTACTGTTCAAAGTTTTTTTTTTTATTCAGCAAGGATGTGTTAAATTGTGTTAAATTTATCACAATTGATTAAATTGATCAAAAGTGACAGTAAAGACATTTATTTACTGTGTTATTAACTACATTATTTATTATGTTAGTAAAGATTTCTATTTAAAATAAATGCCAATATTAATCAGAATTAGTCATATTAGAATGATTTCTGAAGGATCATGTGACACTGAAGACTGGAAACTGCCGTGGAAAAGAAAATTCAGCTTTGATCACAGGAATAAATTACATTTTACTATATATTCACATAGAAAACAGTTATTTTACATTGCAATAATATTTCACAATTTTTACTGTATTTTTGTTCAAATAAATGCATCCTTGGTGAGCAGAATTTAAAAGACATTAAAAAAAAACCTTACCAACATAGCAAAACTTACAATGGCAAGAGCTTCCATTGAAGGAAATTTGTGACATGACTGGTTTATTTAAAGTAAAAACAACCTTATTTTGTTCCAGCAGGACAAACCAAAGGAAAAGCCCAGAAGCTCAAGTGCAATTACTGTGACAAAGTGTTCACCAAGAACTTTGACCTCCAGCAGCATATAAGAAGGTAAATGATACGATTTATTTCAAGGGTTTAAAACACGGCATGAAATTCAAATGTTTTGATGCAAAAAAAAAAAAAAAAAAAAGAGCATAACCAGACCCTTCGTGACGCTCTCCTCGTCCTCTCTGCAGTCACACGGGTGAGAAGCCGTTTCAGTGTATCGTGTGTGGTCGAGCCTTTGCTCAGAAGTCTAACGTGAAGAAACACATGCAGACGCACAAGGTGTGGCCCGCCGGCGTTCACAGCACCGCCTCGAGGATGCCCATCACCGTCCGCGTGCTTCCTCTCAACAACCACGAACACTCACAGCAAGCGGAGGAAGAGGAGCACGAGCACGGTGAGATCATACGAGTCAGTCCAGAGTTAGTTACAAACTAGCTAGTAGTTACTAAGCCTCTAGTGTGGACTTTATGTTCCAATATAAAGCTAAGTCACCTTCATGAATATAGCGCTTTTAACAATATGGACTGTTTCAAAGCAGCTTTACAGTGATAATAGGAAATTAAAGTAACAGATTGTTTTGGCTTTACAGCAGCTCTAGAATAAAGTTATTGTCCAGCTAAAGTTAGTTTTGATTGATTCACTTCTGTTGTAAAGATCATTATTTATTAACTTAGGGGCCGCTAACAACAGTGTTTGGCGGCTCGAGAACGCAAACTTTGAAACAGGTCCCAAGTAGCAAGCATTGAAACATTTTGAAAAACGTTATAATTTCCGTGGAAACTTTAAAAACGCGAATCTGTGAAAACGGCGACGGCGTGCACATGCGTATTAGTGTTTAGTCTATAGGTATGCGCATTTGAATATATATGTGCGTAGGCTTGTAGTCTTTCTTTACATATTGACCTCAACAAATTACTTGTCTGGCCTTAAAAATTCATTATACAGAATTTGTGGTCGCTTCCGCGTATCCATGTGAACTGGAATCATTTGGACAACGTTTTATTTTAGTTTACACTTCAGGACTGCGGTGTCGTCGTGTCCAGGCGCGGGTCCTTCATTAGATCTGGTGTGTGTGTGTGTGTGTGTGTGTGTGAGTGAGTGAGTGAGTGAGTGAGTGAGTGAGTGAGTGAATGTGTGTGTCCAGGCGCAGGTCCTTCATAAGATCTGGAGTGTGTGTATGTGTGTGTGTGTGTGTGTGTGTGTGTGTGTGTGTGTGAGAGAGTGTGTCCAGGCGCAGGTCCTTCATCAGATCTGGAGTGTGTGTGTGTGTGTGTGAGAGAGTGTCCAGGCGCAGGTCCTTCATCAGATCTGGAGTGTGTGTGTGTGTGTGTGTGTGTGTGTGTGTGTGTGTGTGTGTGAGAGTGTGTCCAGGCGCAGGTCCTTCATCAGATCTGGAGTGTGTGTGTGTGTGTGTGTGTGTGTGTCCAGGCGCAGGTCCTTCATCAGATCTGGAGTGTGTGTGTGTGTGTGTGTGTGTGTCCAGGCGCAGGTCCTTCATCAGATCTGGATCCGGCGGACTGCGGTAAACCTCTGGATAAACGGAGAGATTAATATTAGCGTAGACGCCATCCTTCTTATGATGTAACGAGTACATCAGGATTTATGGGAAGTGTTCCCGGTTAAAGTACCCCTGTAGTCAATCATTTTATCGCTTAAAACTGATCTTTTGATCTATTTCCAGTAAGTTTTAGTTATTTGTGGGCGGTCAACATATGGGCAGGACTAGTGTCAATTTCATCAACGAAATCTATGATGAAAAATGTTCGTTGACGACCTTTTTTCCATGACTAAGACATGAGTTAAAGAGACGACACGCCATTAAACAATAACTGTGACTATATCAACATGCAATATCATTGAAGAAACAAGACAAGAGTAAAATGTAGTTAAAAAATAAAAACTTTTTGTCGAATAAAAAGGAGGGAAAAAAACAAGTAAGCTGGAGTTTATCAATCTCCATTTGAGATTTTTTGCTTAAAGTCCCCTTGTAGTCAATAACTGTATCCCTTAAAACTCATCTTTGATCACCAAAATGACATATTTAAAAAAAAAAAATCCTTGAAAAAGAAAATTCTTCATGCCTTAAAATATCTTGAATGTAACCCTACACCCTTGCTTCATTTAGTATGCGCGGTTCTATGAATATGCAAATGAGCCCCGCCTCCACTCACTCACTCACTCACTCAGAGATCCACTCGTTGACGATCACACGTTGATCTGATTGGTTACAAGGTAGTTTGTGACGTCAGAAACACCAGCGATTTCAAACCGTGTTTTTGAGACTGTCTTTGGTTCACTGCAGTTTTAAGGAGAAAATACTCAGCAATGCTGTCGACTTATGAATTTACACATGGTTTGTCTTAAAGCATATTAAAAACACCATATAGACACATAAACAACATTAAAAACTGTATTTTCACCACAGGGGGACTTAAAAGTCAGAACTTACGAATGGCTGGTGCAACAACCCAACCCAGAGAACCTTGGTTGTTTTCATTTGATGTGTGAACAAAACTTCACTAAACATCATCTGTAGTGCACCTACTATCCAATAAATTACAATAAACATTGTGCTTTTTTGATATGAAACAAAGGCTTAGCTTCCAAATTTACTTTACTGTACCTGATATACAGTCAAACCAAAAATTATTCAGACACCAGATATCATTTTTGATATTTTTTACTAGTGGGTGCAGGACAGTATAGCTTATTTATGTAAGTGAGGAGAGCAAAATAAAGTAAATGAGACATTATACCCGAAAATTCTTCATACAGCGACTACCAGTATAATGTATAAAAATTTGGGACCAAAAGTTATTCAGACACTTTGACCTGAAGTTTTGCTGAAGTGTTTTTTCTTTAATTGCTAATGCACATTTTTACACCACAGACTGAACAACATGAAGCATTGCTTGCTAATTGTTTGAGCTAAACTGGTATTATCTAATTGTGTAGTTAAATTTAATAGATATTCAACATAATTCATGTGTGAGACAGTCTAACAGAAGGAAGGACAAAACCAGTGAAATATCAACTGATTTCATAACTCTTGTCATATTTTATTACCATTTTCTAAACTATAGCGAATAAACTGTGATAATGTGAGAAATGTTGAATAAATATTGGTTTGACTGTATATCCAAATGAAACGATACAGAATCAAATTAAACAGCGTTCGGATTGAATCGTAACTTTGTGAATCGAATCGTTACATTTGTGTCGATACCCAGTGCTCTGAAATGATCTAAAGTCTGGCCTGGTCTTTAGCCCTCGAAGAGCCGGACGCTGAGGTCCAGGAGACGGAGGAGAAGCAAAGCGACGGGACGAACACGAACAAGCAGATCATCCTCATCGACAGCTCATATCAGTGCCAGTTCTGCTCGGACAAATTCAGCACCTACTTCCAGCTCAAGTCTCACATGACCCAGCACAAAAACGAGCAGGTACCACATCTGTCAACAGTTACAATTACAGACAGGTCAAAATATTAAACATCAACCAAATTTACACCGCACAAATCATTTTCTTACTCGTTTTCCATTGAAAATTAGATGAATTAACTTGAGAAGCAAAAATGCATAAGATATTATTTTTTCTAACCTTATTATAGCATTTTTTATGCTTTCAGCAGAAATCTACTGAGGAATAAAAAAACAACTAAAGATTTATTTTCTGAAAACATGTAATTATCTAAACAGTTTTGCTTTCAGATAAATTTATCTTGTTTTAACGATGCTTTTAAAAATATACTGTACTCTAGCATTCAAAAGTTTGGGGTCAGTACGTTTTTTTTTTCGGAAGAAATTAATACTTTTATTCAGCAAGGATGCATTAAATTGATCAAAAAGACATTTATAGTGTTACAAAAGATTCTATTTCAAATAAATGCTTTTACTATATATTCACATAGAAAACAGTTATTTTAAATTGTTATAATATTTCACAATTTCTACTGTATTTTTGGTCAAATAAATGCAGCCTTAAAGTGAGCAGAAACATAAAAAAAAATATTGTTTATTTCTTTAAGCAATTATGCAATGTTTTTTGTAATGTCTACTGATGTTAATACTTAAAATTTATAATTTTTATTTAGGAAAAAACAAACAACTAAAGATATATTCTCAGAAAACATTTTACATTACACATTTTTACAATAAAATCCCATTAGTTAATCTCAATGAAGGCATTAACTAACAATGAGGAATACATTTGTTACAGTATTTATTCATTTTCAGTTAATGTTGGTTTATCAAAATACAGTCATGTCATCTGAAGTCCAACAGATTAAATAGGGATTATTATTAAATGTTGAAATTAGCATTAACTACTATTAATAAATGCTTTACAAGTTCTGTTCATTGTTAGTTCATGGTAACTAAAATATTTAAGTAATGAAACCTTATTGCAAGGTGTAACCGATATTTTTTTTTACAGAAAAACAAGACAAAAAAGCTCTCTAAAAATATGAAATAGCATCTTTCATTGCAGATTTACCCAACACCAAATGTCATGTAAAAATCAAGTGTGGTTTGCTGTTTTACATCCTGTCTAAGTAATGGACGGAGAGGGTCGGGTATCGTTTCAATTTTGACGATTTCGATTCTGCTTATCGATTCCAACTCCTATCGATTCCTAATTTCAATTCTAAAATGGTAATAAAAAAAAAAGATATCATGCACATTTAGTCTTATTGCTAAACATTTAATTGTAGCTGAATATCATGAACAAAAATCAACAGGCTTAAAGGGACTA
>JAVALU010001057.1:0-10000 GCA_030770095.1 Gila robusta
AGATGATGATCTGTTGTGTGGAGCATTAGATGATGATCTGTTGTGTGGAGCATTAGATGATGATCTGTTGTGTGGAGCATTAGATGATGATCTGTTGTGTGGAGCATTAGATGATGATCTGTTGTGTGGAGCATTAGATGATGATCTGTTGTGTGGAGCATTAGATGATGATCTGTTGTGTGGAGCATTAGATGATGATCTGTTGTGTGGAGCATTAGATGATGATCTGTTGTGTGGAGCATTAGATGATGATCTGTTGTGTGGAGCATTAGATGATGATCTGTTGTGTGGAGCATTAGATGATGATCTGTTGTGTGGAGCATTAGATGATGATCTGTTGTGTGGAGCATTAGATGATGATCTGTTGTGTGGAGCATTAGATGATGATCTGTTGTGTGGTGCATTAGATGATGATCTGTTGTGTGGAGCATTAGATGATGATCTGTTGTGTGGAGCATTAGATGATGATCTGTTGTGTGGAGCATTAGATGATGATCTGTTGTGTGGAGCATTAGATGATGATCTGTTGTGTGGAGCATTAGATGATGATCTGTTGTGTGGAGCATTAGATGATGATCTGTTGTGTGGAGCATTAGATGATGATCTGTTGTGTGGAGCATTAGATGATGATCTGTTGTGTGGAGCATTAGATGATGATCTGTTGTGTGGAGCATTAGATGATGATCTGTTGTGTGGAGCATTAGATGATGATCTGTTGTGTGGAGCATTAGATGATGATCTGTTGTGTGGAGCATTAGATGATGATCTGTTGTGTGGAGCATTAGATGATGATCTGTTGTGTGGAGCATTAGATGATGATCTGTTGTGTGGAGCATTAGATGATGATCTGTTGTGTGGAGCATTAGATGATGATCTGTTGTGTGGAGCATTAGATGATGATCTGTTGTGTGGAGCATTAGATGATGATCTGTTGTGTGGAGCATTAGATGATGATCTGTTGTGTGGAGCATTAGATGATGATCTGTTGTGTGGAGCATTAGATGATGATCTGTTGTGTGGAGCATTAGATGATGATCTGTTGTGTGGAGCATTAGATGATGATCTGTTGTGTGGAGCATTAGATGATGATCTGTTGTGTGGAGCATTAGATGATGATCTGTTGTGTGGAGCATTAGATGATGATCTGTTGTGTGGAGCATTAGATGATGATCTGTTGTGTGGAGCATTAGATGATGATCTGTTGTGTGGAGCATTAGATGATGATCTGTTGTGTGGAGCATTAGATGATGATCTGTTGTGTGGAGCATTAGATGATGATCTGTTGTGTGGTGCATTAGATGATGATCTGTTGTGTGGAGCATTAGATGATGATCTGTTGTGTGGAGCATTAGATGATGATCTGTTGTGTGGAGCATTAGATGATGATCTGTTGTGTGGAGCATTAGATGATGATCTGTTGTGTGGAGCATTAGATGATGATCTGTTGTGTGGTGCATTAGATGATGATCTGTTGTGTGGAGCATTAGATGATGATCTGTTGTGTGGAGCATTAGATGATGATCTGTTGTGTGGAGCATTAGATGATGATCTGTTGTGTGGAGCATTAGATGATGATCTGTTGTGTGGAGCATTAGATGATGATCTGTTGTGTGGAGCATGATATCTTGTTGGCATGATGATGATCTGTTGTGTGGAGCATTAGATGATGATCTGTTGTGTGGAGCATTAGATGATGATCTGTTGTGTGGAGCATTAGATGATGATCTGTTGTGTGGAGCATTAGATGATGATCTGTTGTGTGGAGCATTAGATGATGATCTGTTGTGTGGAGCATTAGATGATGATCTGTTGTGTGGAGCATTAGATGATGATCTGTTGTGTGGAGCATTAGATGATGATCTGTTGTGTGGAGCATTAGATGATGATCTGTTGTGTGGAGCATTAGATGATGATCTGTTGTGTGGAGCATTAGATGATGATCTGTTGTGTGGTGCATTAGATGATGATCTGTTGTGTGGAGCATTAGATGATGATCTGTTGTGTGGAGCATTAGATGATGATCTGTTGTGTGGAGCATTAGATGATGATCTGTTGTGTGGTGCATTAGATGATGATCTGTTGTGTGGAGCATTAGATGATGATCTGTTGTGTGGAGCATTAGATGATGATCTGTTGTGTGGAGCATTAGATGATGATCTGTTGTGTGGAGCATTAGATGATGATCTGTTGTGTGGAGCATTAGATGATGATCTGTTGTGTGGAGCATTAGATGATGATCTGTTGTGTGGAGCATTAGATGATGATCTGTTGTGTGGAGCATTAGATGATGATCTGTTGTGTGGTGCATTAGATGATGATCTGTTGTGTGGAGCATTAGATGATGATCTGTTGTGTGGAGCATTAGATGATGATCTTTGTGTGGTGCATTAGATGATGATCTGTTGTGTGGTGCATTAGATGATGATCTCTTGTGTGGAGCATTAGATGATGATCTGTTGTGTGGAGCATTAGATGATGATCTGTTGTGTGGAGCATTAGATGATGATCTGTTGTGTGGAGCATTAGATGATGATCTGTTGTGTGGTGCATTAGATGATGATCTGTTGTGTGGAGCATTAGATGATGATCTGTTGTGTGGAGCATTAGATGATGATCTGTTGTGTGGAGCATTAGATGATGATCTGTTGTGTGGAGCATTAGATGATGATCTGTTGTGTGGAGCATTAGATGATGATCTGTTGTGTGGAGCATTAGATGATGATCTGTTGTGTGGAGCATTAGATGATGATCTGTTGTGTGGAGCATTAGATGATGATCTGTTGTGTGGAGCATTAGATGATGATCTGTTGTGTGGAGCATTAGATGATGATCTGTTGTGTGGAGCATTAGATGATGATCTGTTGTGTGGAGCATTAGATGATGATCTGTTGTGTGGAGCATTAGATGATGATCTGTTGTGTGGTGCATTAGATGATGATCTGTTGTGTGGAGCATTAGATGATGATCTGTTGTGTGGAGCATTAGATGATGATCTGTTGTGTGGAGCATTAGATGATGATCTCTTGTGTGGAGCATTAGATGATGATCTGTTGTGTGGAGCATTAGATGATGATCTGTTGTGTGGAGCATTAGATGATGATCTGTTGTGTGGAGCATTAGATGATGATCTCTTGTGTGGAGCATTAGATGATGATCTGTTGTGTGGTGCATTAGATGATGATCTGTTGTGTGGAGCATTAGATGATGATCTGTTGTGTGGTGCATTAGATGATGATCTGTTGTGTGGAGCATTAGATGATGATCTGTTGTGTGGAGCATTAGATGATGATCTGTTGTGTGGTGCATTAGATGATGATCTGTTGTGTGGAGCATTAGATGATGATCTGTTGTGTGGAGCATTAGATGATGATCTGTTGTGTGGAGCATTAGATGATGATCTCTTGTGTGGAGCATTAGATGATGATCTGTTGTGTGGTGCATTAGATGATGATCTGTTGTGTGGAGCATTAGATGATGATCTGTTGTGTGGAGCATTAGATGATGATCTGTTGTGTGGAGCATTAGATGATGATCTGTTGTGTGGTGCATTAGATGATGATCTGTTGTGTGGAGCATTAGATGATGATCTGTTGTGTGGTGCATTAGATGATGATCTGTTGTGTGGAGCATTAGATGATGATCTGTTGTGTGGAGCATTAGATGATGATCTGTTGTGTGGTGCATTAGATGATGATCTGTTGTGTGGAGCATTAGATGATGATCTGTTGTGTGGAGCATTAGATGATGATCTGTTGTGTGGAGCATTAGATGATGATCTGTTGTGTGGAGCATTAGATGATGATCTGTTGTGTGGAGCATTAGATGATGATCTGTTGTGTGGAGCATTAGATGATGATCTGTTGTGTGGTGCATTAGATGATGATCTGTTGTGTGGTGCATTAGATGATGATCTGTTGTGTGGAGCATTAGATGATGATCTGTTGTGTGGAGCATTAGATGATGATCTGTTGTGTGGAGCATTAGATGATGATCTGTTGTGTGGTGCATTAGATGATGATCTGTTGTGTGGAGCATTAGATGATGATCTGTTGTGTGGAGCATTAGATGATGATCTGTTGTGTGGAGCATTAGATGATGATCTCTTGTGTGGAGCATTAGATGATGATCTGTTGTGTGGAGCATTAGATGATGATCTGTTGTGTGGTGCATTAGATGATGATCTGTTGTGTGGAGCATTAGATGATGATCTCTTGTGTGGAGCATTAGATGATGATCTGTTGTGTGGTGCATTAGATGATGATCTGTTGTGTGGAGCATTAGATGATGATCTGTTGTGTGGTGCATTAGATGATGATCTGTTGTGTGGAGCATTAGATGATGATCTCTTGTGTGGAGCATTAGATGATGATCTGTTGTGTGGAGCATTAGATGATGATCTGTTGTGTGGAGCATTAGATGATGATCTGTTGTGTGGAGCATTAGATGATGATCTCTTGTGTGGAGCATTAGATGATGATCTGTTGTGTGGAGCATTAGATGATGATCTGTTGTGTGGAGCATTAGATGATGATCTGTTGTGTGGAGCATTAGATGATGATCTGTTGTGTGGAGCATTAGATGATGATCTGTTGTGTGGAGCATTAGATGATGATCTGTTGTGTGGTGCATTAGATGATGATCTGTTGTGTGGAGCATTAGATGATGATCTGTTGTGTGGAGCATTAGATGATGATCTGTTGTGTGGAGCATTAGATGATGATCTGTTGTGTGGAGCATTAGATGATGATCTGTTGTGTGGAGCATTAGATGATGATCTGTTGTGTGGAGCATTAGATGATGATCTGTTGTGTGGAGCATTAGATGATGATCTGTTGTGTGGTGCATTAGATGATGATCTCTTGTGTGGAGCATTAGATGATGATCTGTTGTGTGGAGCATTAGATGATGATCTGTTGTGTGGTGCATTAGATGATGATCTGTTGTGTGGAGCATTAGATGATGATCTGTTGTGTGGAGCATTAGATGATGATCTGTTGTGTGGAGCATTAGATGATGATCTGTTGTGTGGAGCATTAGATGATGATCTGTTGTGTGGTGCATTAGATGATGATCTGTTGTGTGGAGCATTAGATGATGATCTGTTGTGTGGTGCATTAGATGATGATCTGTTGTGTGGTGCATTAGATGATGATCTGTTGTGTGGAGCATTAGATGATGATCTCTTGTGTGGAGCATTAGATGATGATCTGTTGTGTGGTGCATTAGATGATGATCTGTTGTGTGGAGCATTAGATGATGATCTCTTGTGTGGAGCATTAGATGATGATCTGTTGTGTGGAGCATTAGATGATGATCTGTTGTGTGGAGCATTAGATGATGATCTGTTGTGTGGTGCATTAGATGATGATCTGTTGTGTGGAGCATTAGATGATGATCTGTTGTGTGGAGCATTAGATGATGATCTGTTGTGTGGAGCATTAGATGATGATCTGTTGTGTGGAGCATTAGATGATGATCTGTTGTGTGGAGCATTAGATGATGATCTGTTGTGTGGTGCATTAGATGATGATCTGTTGTGTGGAGCATTAGATGATGATCTGTTGTGTGGAGCATTAGATGATGATCTGTTGTGTGGAGCATTAGATGATGATCTGTTGTGTGGTGCATTAGATGATGATCTGTTGTGTGGTGCATTAGATGATGATCTGTTGTGTGGAGCATTAGATGATGATCTGTTGTGTGGAGCATTAGATGATGATCTGTTGTGTGGAGCATTAGATGATGATCTGTTGTGTGGAGCATTAGATGATGATCTGTTGTGTGGTGCATTAGATGATGATCTGTTGTGTGGAGCATTAGATGATGATCTTTGTGTGGAGCATTAGATGATGATCTGTTGTGTGGAGCATTAGATGATGATCTGTTGTGTGGAGCATTAGATGATGATCTGTTGTGTGGTGCATTAGATGATGATCTGTTGTGTGGAGCATTAGATGATGATCTGTTGTGTGGAGCATTAGATGATGATCTGTTGTGTGGTGCATTAGATGATGATCTGTTGTGTGGAGCATTAGATGATGATCTGTTGTGTGGAGCATTAGATGATGATCTGTTGTGTGGTGCATTAGATGATGATCTGTTGTGTGGAGCATTAGATGATGATCTCTTGTGTGGAGCATTAGATGATGATCTGTTGTGTGGTGCATTAGATGATGATCTTGTGTGGTGCATTAGATGATGATCTCTTGTGTGGAGCATTAGATGATGATCTGTTGTGTGGAGCATTAGATGATGATCTGTTGTGTGGAGCATTAGATGATGATCTGTTGTGTGGAGCATTAGATGATGATCTGTTGTGTGGAGCATTAGATGATGATCTGTTGTGTGGAGCATTAGATGATGATCTCTTGTGTGGAGCATTAGATGATGATCTGTTGTGTGGTGCATTAGATGATGATCTCTTGTGTGGAGCATTAGATGATGATCTGTTGTGTGGTGCATTAGATGATGATCTGTTGTGTGGAGCATTAGATGATGATCTGTTGTGTGGTGCATTAGATGATGATCTGTTGTGTGGAGCATTAGATGATGATCTGTTGTGTGGAGCATTAGATGATGATCTGTTGTGTGGAGCATTAGATGATGATCTGTTGTGTGGAGCATTAGATGATGATCTCTTGTGTGGAGCATTAGATGATGATCTGTTGTGTGGTGCATTAGATGATGATCTTGTGTGGTGCATTAGATGATGATCTCTTGTGTAGAGCATTAGATGATGATCTGTTGTGTGGTGCATTAGATGATGATCTGTTGTGTGGAGCATTAGATGATGATCTGTTGTGTGGTGCATTAGATGATGATCTTGTGTGGTGCATTAGATGATGATCTCTTGTGTGGAGCATTAGATGATGATCTGTTGTGTGGTGCATTAGATGATGATCTGTTGTGTGGAGCATTAGATGATGATCTGTTGTGTGGTGCATTAGATGATGATCTGTTGTGTGGTGCATTAGATGATGATCTTGTGTGGAGCATTAGATGATGATCTGTTGTGTGGAGCATTAGATGATGATCTGTTGTGTGGTGCATTAGATGATGATCTGTTGTGTGGTGCATTAGATGATGATCTTGTGTGGAGCATTAGATGATGATCTGTTGTGTGGAGCATTAGATGATGATCTGTTGTGTGGAGCATTAGATGATGATCTGTTGTGTGGAGCATTAGATGATGATCTGTTGTGTGGAGCATTAGATGATGATCTGTTGTGTGGTGCATTAGATGATGATCTGTTGTGTGGAGCATTAGATGATGATCTGTTGTGTGGAGCATTAGATGATGATCTGTTGTGTGGTGCATTAGATGATGATCTTGTGTGGTGCATTAGATGATGATCTGTTGTGTGGAGCATTAGATGATGATCTCTTGTGTAGAGCATTAGATGATGATCTCTTGTGTGGAGCATTAGATGATGATCTGTTGTGTGGAGCATTAGATGATGATCTGTTGTGTGTTTCAGGTTCCTGGAGGTGAAGATGCAGGAGATGGAGGACCGGCACCAGCAGGAGCTGGAGGTCGTGCGTGAGGAGAAGCTCAGTCTACAGGCGCTGGTCAGCAGACAGAGCTCAGTGATCCGAGAGCTGGAGGATCAGCTGACCCGAGCCAGCGGGAACACTAGTGTCCTGCAGACCCAACAGGAGGACCTGATGAAGACCGTGCGCAGCCTGATCCAACTCTGCAACCGGGACGCCGGCACAGCATGTAAGAGCACACACACTTTACTTTTATTCATGCTGAGAAACTCACTGGTTATTAATGCTGAGAAACTCACTGGTTATTAATGCTGAGAAACTCACTGGTTATTCATGCTGAAAAACTCCTAGCTATGGATCAGCATGTGGCCTGCATGTTATAATTAGAGAAATACATTTTATTAATTAATTAATTGTTAGGGCAGGATAATATTTGGTGCTAAGTTTGTTTGTTTATTTATATATTTGGTGAAGATGTGGTCCTGGGTGTGTTAGGTCCGGATTTGGTCTTGGGTTCATATGCAGTAATATATAATATCATAATTAAATACTCTGTTATTTATTTATTTATTTATTTTTAATATGTTTGTTTGTTCATTTATGCATTTATTTATTTATTTGTTTGTTTGTTTGTTTTTTTGTTTGTTTGTTTATTTGTTTGCCTGCGGTTCATAAATGTATTCATATTCGTTCGTTCATTCATTCATTCATTCAAATCACCATTTCCAAGCTAATTTATTTAATTTAATAGAATTGATATATAATTTATTTGATATTTTAACTTTTTTTTTGTCATATATTGTTTCACCTCATGTGTCACCAAGCGATCCAGGACAAAACGAAAAAAAAAATTGGTGCAAGACATGCTCAAAACGCACGTCACCCAGGAAGTGAAACAAAACTATATGTAGCAGGGAGTTTTGATGTTTTGTTATCAATGAGCAAAGCTTCTTCCTGGTGGGAGTGAAATGTGTGGTTTTCTGGTTAAGCGTGACGTTTGAAGCTCAACGGATGTGTGTTATCACGCTTGAACACACTGCCTGTGCGTAACAGTCCCGTGAGTGTCAAACAGCCTCTGGTTGAGTTACAGCGCGAGCTCACAGTGATGGTTTCCTCGAACCCTCACGCTTGTCTTCACACCAGCAGGAGTCGGTGTCCTGAACTCATTACCCTCATGACCTCGCGCCCCCGAGTCTCTGTGTCACAGAAGATATACCTCAAATGTCTGAGACGGGCCTGCACGAACTCCTGAGCTGCAGAACCATACGCAGATCTGCTTCCGGTTACTTGTTTGCTTTTAGATGCATTGTAAATGCTTTCGCTGTGTAAATGCTTTTTTTGCTGTGTAAATGCTTTCATTTCACACTGCAAAAATGCTACCCCGGAAAACGTGCCAAATATTACGTTGCATTTGCACGTTTTGCAACACTTTAAAACGTGAAATCTCCAGTGAGTGGTGCTAAAAGTGTTCAGTTTTATCCAAACCAGGTGAACGAGGATCTTTGAGCTCTTTTATCGTGACTTGTGTTTCACAGGACTTGTTCCAGTGATGTGATGCAAACGTCAAAATGTATTATTTCTTAAATGATGCACGATGGTAAAAGTGGCGTGAGAGTGTAACATGGTGTTGTTCAAGGAACTGCGTAAAAATAAGTCTTTATTAACTGATAATCTGCCCCTGAATGAAAGTTGTTGTTCTTGTTAATTTCAGCTAAAAACTGCAGCGATCTGAGTAGATAGAGGCAATCTTTTACAAAAATCACACACACACACACACACACACACACACACACACACACACACACACATACACACACACTATGGAGCGAATTATGTGCCATAATTAAACAAACAAATACAGCATTTTGCAAACAAACTCGATCTGCTTTGCAAAGGAAAAATCGACTCACAAACAAACAGAAAGCAATGTTCAAGTACAAAGGTCAATTTGTGCGAAAATGCGAAAATTGTGTTTTGCAAATATAAATAAATGAGCCTAGACAATATTTCACAAATAAATACAAACCATCCTACAAATTGCATGTAACCTTTGAACAAATACCAAATCTAGTGCATACAAATGCATATCTGTCTGTTTTGATTGTGAGACACTTGGCTTTTTATGAGATCTCTCGGCTCGATTTTCTCACAAATGTGTCCAGGCAGATTTTCTCACAAATGCAGTTGAGCAACTTCATCTTCTAAAACAGTAGATGGCGCTAAAATAGGGGATTAATTTAGCGCTAGTCTCCCGGGAGAAGCACTGATTTGAAACGCGAGCGTGCCTTTGCCTACAGCTGAGGAAAATGAGCGGTGAACAGGTGAGTTTCTATCTTACTGTATCTATAATTTACCTTTTTGAGGTTTTCTTTTGCAAAATGTTATCACATATATAGACAGAAATCCACATTAGCACTTCACTCTCTCTAGGATAGAGGAAGCTGAAAGCTCTGCCATCATATGTTGCTTTTTTACATTTTTGTAAAAACGTTACATTTACTGAACGAGT
>JAVALU010001057.1:15000-20000 GCA_030770095.1 Gila robusta
GGAGATCCTCGTCACTGACACTCAATCCTGAACCGGAGCGCAGGAATAACATCCTGGATGAAGAGTTGCCCTCCGTCCCACGACAGGATCAAAGCTGTGCCTAAACAGCCCTGACACTCACTGACATCTCCTGCTCTTCAGCAGACACAGCAGAATTATTATTACTATAATACTATATTATTGTTTGAAATAGTAATTCTGAGTAGTCTATACTAAGTCAGGAGTACATCTAAAGTAAATTGTCAAGTACACCGCACACATTTTTTTAGTAACTTAAACTCAAGAGTAAGTTTACTATACTAAACAAGGATGTGTTAATACAACACGCAATACCTATTCCACTGTACTTAGTTTTTTAAGTGCAATCGGTTTGCATGCTTTTTTAAAGTAAGGTTAACTAATCGAATTTTACAGTGTAATAACTAATATTACTAGTATTATTGTTATATATATATATATTAAATCACTGAGAATATATATACATAGAGAAGAAAGAACAGAAGAAAAAAAGGGGGAAAAGATTTTTAATCAAATAAATGCAGCCTTGGTGAGCAGAAGAGACTTCTTTTAAAAACATTAAAAATCTTACCGACCCCAAACATTTGAACGGCAGTGTATATATATATATATATATACACACACTGCCGTTCAAAAGTAAATCGTTCAAGGCTCCATTTATTTGATTAAAAATACAAAACAAACCCAGTAATATTGGGAAATATTATTTTAATATAAAACAGCTGTTTTCTATGTGAATATATAGTAAAGTGTAATTTATTCCTGTGATCAAAGCTGAATTTTCAGCATCATTACTCCAGTCTTCAGTGTCACATGATCCTTCAGAAATCAGTATAATATGATGATTTGATGATCAAGAAACATTTATGATTATTATCAGTGTTGAAAACAGTTATTTACATTTTTATTTCAGGATTCTTTGATGAATAGAAAGTTCAAAAGAACAGCATTTATCTGAAATATAATCTTTTGTAACATTAAACACTACCGTTCAAAAGATTGGGGCCAGTAAGAATTTTTATTTTATTTTTGGGGGGAAATAAATAAAATAAATCAATACTTTTATTCATCAAGGAGGAATTAAATTGATCAAAAGTGACATTAAAGACATTTATAATGTTACAAAAGATTCTATTATATATAATATAATATATACACTCACCTAAAGGATTATTAGGAACACCTGTTCAATTTCTCATTAATGCAATTATCTAATCAACCAATCACATGGCAGTTGCTTCAATGCATTTAGGGGTGTGTTCCTGGTCAAGACAATCTCCTGAACTCCAAACTGAATGTCAGAATGGGAAAGAAAGGTGATTTAATTCTACGTGGCATTGATTCAACAAGGTGCTGAAAGCATTCTTTAGAAATGTTGGCCCATATTGATAGGATAGCATCTTGCAGTTGATGGAGATTTGTGGGATGCACATCCAGGGCACGAAGCTCCCGTTCCACCACATCCCAAAGATGCTCTATTGGGTTGAGATCAGGTGACTGTGGGGGCCATTTTAGTACAGTGAACTCATTGTCATGTTCAAGAAACCAATTTGAAATGATTCGAGCTTTGTGACATGGTGCATTATCCTGCTGGAAGTAGCCATCAGAGGATGGGTACATGGTGGCCATAAAGGGATGGACATGGTCAGAAACAATGCTCAGGTAGGCCGTGGCATTTAAACGATGCCCAATTGGCACTAAGGGGCCTAAAGTGTGCCAAGAAAACATCCCCCACACCATTACACCACCACCACCAGCCTGCACAGTGGTAACAAGGCATGATGGATCCATGTTCTCATTCTGTTTACGCCAAATTCTGACTCTACCATCTGAATGTCTCAACAGAAATCGAGACTCATCAGACCAGGCAACATTTTTCCAGTCTTCAACTGTCCAATTTTGGTGAGCTCTTGCAAATTGTAGCCTCTTTTTCCTATTTGTAGTGGAGATGAGTGGTACCCGGTGGGGTCTTCTGCTGTTGTAGCCCATCCGCCTCAAGGTTGTGCGTGTTGTGGCTTCACAAATGCTTTGCTGCATACCTCGGTTGTAACGAGTGGTTATTTCAGTCAAAGTTGGTCTTCTATCAGCTTGAATCAGTCGGCCCATTCTCCTCTGACCTCTAGCATCAACAAGACATTTTCGCCCACAGGACTGCCGCATACTGGATGTTTTTCCCTTTTCACACCATTCTTTGTAAACCCTAGAAATGGTTGTTCGTGAAAATCCCAGTAACTGAGCAGATTGTGAAATACTCAGACCGGCCCGTCTGGCACCAACAACCATACCACGCTCAAAATTGCTTAAGGCAGTTCTGAAGGCGAAAGGGGGTCAAACACAGTATTAGTATGGTGTTCCTAATAATCCTTTAGGTGAGTGTATATATTTAGCTCTTTTTCTTCTTTTCTCCCCTCTATGTGTGCTTGTTTGTATATGTTATTGGTCTATTTCTTTGTAAGCGCAGCTTTGTCTTGTTAATAAAAAAAAATAAAAAAGAAACGTAGATCTTTAGCAGTGAAAGAAAAGAGGAGAGGGGAATCGGAAGGAATTTGCTTCTATATAACTGGGACACGGTGGGTAAATATAAACCACTTGTTATAACAGGAACTTGAAATTTATAGCTTGTAGTATTTTGTCTGCAGACTCTTGCTTGGTTTCATAATATTGGCGTTGTAATTGTCTGCAGATGGAAAGAAACGCAGCTGTTGGAGTCGGAGAGATCCGCGCTTTGATTAAAACACTTTCACACTTGGAAAAATGTCAGTCACTGAAGAAGATTATGTTGATAACACACCGATGTACTTGCTGTCCTTTTTAATCTCATAATAATTCCAACCAGATTGGAAATATTGCATGAAAGCTGATACAATATTTTGAATTTGCCCTGTGTTATTTATTCCATTAACTCAGTATTTGTTTTTGAAGGGGTTACATGTGATTTATTCCACAGCGTGCAATATTTTACAACATTGATATTTTCTGCTATGCTGACATATTTTGATCTGTTTGAATGGGTTTGTAGCATGAAACCGATATTTGATACGGACAGTTTTATACACATGCTGACAGAAGATGAAGAAATAAATACTGTATACGCATTGCCAATCACAATTATTCATTTATAAATAAGCCTGTGCTATGTAAAAAAATAAATAAATTAAATTAAATTAGTATTCAGCTAAGGTTTTGATTACTTTCACTTCTATTAAAAGAAGTAAAAAAAATATTTGGTCCCACATTATATTAAATGGCTTTAAGTATTATGTACTTGCATCGAAAAAATAAGTACAATGTACTTATTGTGTTCATGTTGTATTGTAAAACACTTTTGCTGCTGTTGAGGTGTGATACGGGTAAGGTTAGGGTCAGGTGTGTGTGATACGGGTAAGGTTAGGGTCAGGTGTGTGTGATACTGGTAAGGTTAGGGTCAGGTGTGTGTGATGCGGGTAAGGTTAGGGTCAGGTGTGTGTGATGCGGGTAAGGTTAGGGTCAGGTGTGTGTGATGCGGGTGAGGTTAGGGTCAGGTGTGTGTGATACGGGTGAGGTTAGGGTCAGGTGCGTGTGATACGGGTAAGGTTAGGGTCAGGTGCGTGTGATACGGGTAAGGTTAGGGTCAGGTGCGTGTGATACGGGTAAGGTTAGGGTCAGGTGTGTGTGATACAGGTAAGGTTAGGGTCAGGTGTGTGTGATACGGGTAAGGTTAGGGTCAGTTGTGTGTCATACGGGTAAGGTTAGGGTCAGTTGTGTGTGATACTGGTAAGGTTAGGGTCAGGTGTGTGTGATACGGGTAAGGTTAGGGTCAGGTGCGTGTGATACGGGTAAGGTTAGGGTCAGGTGTGTGTGATACAGGTAAGGTTAGGGTCAGGTGTGTGTGATACGGGTAAGGTTAGGGTCAGTTGTGTGTGATACTGGTAAGGTTAGGGTCAGGTGTGTGTGATACGGGTGAGGTTAGGGTCAGGTGTGTGTGATACGGGTAAGGTTAGGGTCAGGTGTGTGTGATACGGGTAAGGTTAGGGTCAGGTGCGTGTGATACGGGTAAGGTTAGGGGTCAGGTGTGTGTGATACGGGTAAGGTTAGGTTCAGGTGTGTGTGATACGGGTAAGGTTAGGGTCAGTTGTGTGTCATACGGGTAAGGTTAGGGTCAGTTGTGTGTGATACTGGTAAGGTTAGGGTCAGGTGTGTGTGATACGGGTAAGGTTAGGGTCAGGTGCGTGTGATACGGGTAAGGTTAGGGTCAGGTGTGTGTGATACAGGTAAGGTTAGGGTCAGGTGTGTGTGATACGGGTAAGGTTAGGGTCAGTTGTGTGTGATACTGGTAAGGTTAGGGTCAGGTGTGTGTGATACGGGTGAGGTTAGGGTCAGGTGTGTGTGATACGGGTAAGGTTAGGGTCAGGTGTGTGTGATACAGGTAAGGTTAGGGTCAGGTGTGTGTGATACGGGTAAGGTTAGGGTCAGTTGTGTGTGATACGGGTAAGGTTAGGGTCAGGTGTGTGTGATACGGGTAAGGTTAGGGTCAGGTGTGTGTGATACAGGTAAGGTTAGGGTCAGGTGTGTGTGATACGGGTAAGGTTAGGGTCAGTTGTGTGTGATACGGGTAAGGTTAGGGTCAGTTGTGTGTGATACTGGTAAGGTTAGGGTCAGGTGTGTGTGATACGGGTGAGGTTAGGGTCAGGTGCGCGTGATACGGGTAAGGTTAGGGTCAGGTGCGTGTGATACGGGTAAGGTTAGGGTCAGGTGTGTGTGATACAGGTAAGGTTAGGGTCAGGTGTGTGTGATACGGGTAAGGTTAGGGTCAGGTGTGTGTGATACGGGTAAGGTTAGGGTCAGGTGTGTGTGATACGGGTAAGGTTAGGGTCAGTTGTGTGTGATACGGGTAAGGTTAGGGTCAGGTGTGTGTGATACGGGTAAGGTTAGGGTCAGGTGTGTGTTGTATGGGTAGGTTTAAGGGTGGGTTAAGGTGTAAGGGAAGGGTCAACTGTGTAATT
>JAVALU010001057.1:25000-30000 GCA_030770095.1 Gila robusta
TCATTGTCATTGCACAAGAAATCATGAATTAGTCCTGTAGATGTCATGTCATAATGTAGAGTGTTTTCTCACAGTCTTTCCAGCCGTTAAACATGCTCAGAAATGGACCAGTGGTTATTGATACCCTCGTGTGTCAAAAATTTCTGGAAATCTGTAATTATTATCTCCAGAAAATGATGAATTGTGGAATTCCATCCCTGTGTTGATTCTATTAGGCTTGAAATATCTTGGACAGGGTTTTCTTTCCCACTGCCTCATCCAAGGCCTCCCGTGACCCGAGTCATGGTTAAACTGACCCGCGCTCGACCCTCTCTCTCTCCGCTAGGGCTTCGGGAGTGTGTCGGCCGAACACTGGCTGGGAAACGAGTTCGTTCACATTCTGACCAATCAGAGGCAGTTCGGCCTGCGTGTGGAGCTCAGCGACTGGGACGGACACCAGGCCTTCTCCCAGTACGACAGTTTCCACATCGACAGTGAAAAACACAAGTACAGGTACTTTCTCTTCTTCATTATTTTTAATGCATTACACAGTATATATATATATAATGATTGTTGTTGTTGTTTTTTGCCACAGCCAGTTCCACATCTTGTCTTTGCACTCAAAGTTAAATTTATGTAAAAGTCAAAGATCTTACATACTTTGATTTTAGGTTTTTATACAGAGTACCGTTCAAAAGTTTTGGGTTTGGTATGATTTAAGTGTTTCTGCTCACCAAAGCTGCATTTATTTGATCAAAAATACAGTAAAATCAGTAATATTATTATCTGAAATATTATTACAATTAAAAATAGCTGTTTTCTATTGTCATATATTTTAAAAATGTAATTTATTCCTGTGATCAAAGCTGAATTTTTAGCACCATTATTCCAGTCTTCAGTTTCACATGATCCTTCAGAAATCATTCTAATATGCCGATTTTGAAGTCTATAATATAGAGTGTGTGTGTGTGTGTGTGTGTGTGTGTGTGTGTGTGTGTGTGTGTGTGTGTGTGTGTGTGTGTGTGTGTGTGTGTGCGTGCGTGAGTGTGCGAGTGAGTGAGGGAGTGAGTGAGTGAGTGAGTGAGTGTGCGTGCGTGCGTGCGTGCGTGCGTGCGTGAAGAGTCAAAGAATACGCACTTGTAGCTCACACACACACACACAGGCAGGTGTTCGCTACACACACACCTCAGATGTGTGTATCTCAGCAGGCCTGCACACTTGGCCGGCCCGTAGTGGAGAGTTTCAGGAATCTAATCAGCATTCTCATCTCTATAAATAGATTTGTTCTCTCGAACTGTTATGCTATAGTAATCACTCACTGCCTCTTGAGGATACAGACCCTTTCAGGCCCAACACAAACTGTGCAAGAGGTCGCTACTTCTGGAAATTCAGATCAGACCTTCAGATTCCAACCTGAGAACCTTTTTAGTTTGTGTTTATAAAAGCACAACCAGTAGATGCACTATGAAGATATGCTTTATCTAGTGCGGTCGCTTTTAAATCCCAGCAGCGACAGCAAAATGTTTACAGCCTGAGTTTTTTTTATGCAAAGGAATTTTTATGCTGTTCCATTGTGGTTTTGTTTTGGTTTAGACAGACATAGACTTTCTATTGAAGAGGAAGGTATAGGCAAAGTCCTTTTAGGCAAGTCATGCCACTCGGCCGCCATCTTGGCAACGCCTCCGGGCCGCTATTTCGGACTAACAAGACCAGGCTCCTATCTAAATGAATGGGCAGAGAGTCAGAACTGCACTTTCACTGGTCACCGGGACATAAAAACTGCATGTATAGAAACAGCAGTAAAATATGATAAAAATCGCTGGAAAAGTTTGATGACTTTGCCCCAAAATAAGGTTTAAAACGCCTTTTTCCCCACAGGTTATACTTTTACTGCGCATGCGCAAGGGTTCTCTCCCTCTCTGACGTGCGCGCGCTACACGGCTTGAAACACAGTATGTGCGCGCTCTTGCTCGCTCGCTCTAGATTCCGGGAGATTTGAACTAATTTGCGGGCATCAGGGAGCCGCTATCAATATGCGGTAGACACTTGGGATGTCTGATATTTACACAAAGCACACATACACTGCATATCAAATCTGCCACTTTTTCAAACAGTAACGTATTTTCCGCTGGCGCAAACCTCAACTGTGCGCATGCGTCAGTGGAACCAGACGATAGGCTGAAATGTACACCATACAGAGTATGATGTCAGAATGCATAGTATTTGCAAAACAGACGGATGACCTGAAGTGTGCGAATGATGGACACTTTACTATCCCATGATGCCACGGGAGAGGATTTGTGAATGACAGTGAAGTGACGGTAGGTCACATGATAATGACAACATGGCGGATGTAGTACATCCAGTATATCTGGATTACGTTCATACTACATAGAACATACTTTTTTAACAGTCACAAAGCACGTTTTCAACCAAATATAGTCCCTACCATATAATACGGCATTTAGGACACAGTGTGACCAAAAAAACAAACATATATATATATATGTTTGGAATGATATGACGTCAAATAAACAATCCCCTTTAAGAAGCTTGAACACCAGCATATCAGGATCCAGTTGTGCTTAATTCATGCACACATGCTGTACATATACATATGCACACACACACACACACACACACACACACACACACATATTGGAAACATGGCTCATAAAAGCACTTTAAAATTCTGCAAGCGTGTGCATGAATCCACAAAGGATAATTTAGAGCTTAACATATTACGAAGCACAAGCATTTCTATTTGTCAGAACAAACATAAAGACTTTCCAGTCAGTCAGGAAATATTTGCACTACATTTAAAGCATTAGAACAGCAGTAATTGCACACAGAAATAGTTGATCGTAATCCTGAAACCTAAATCATGAAAAGGCCTAACTGTCAAGTTTAATACCTTTCTTTAGTCCTAATGATTTCCAAACTACACACAGGGTAAAGGTTGAAGTGAGAGAACAGTCTTGGCTGAATGAATACGCTGCTCAGAACAATAAATTTCATATAATGACGATCTTTTTTTTCTTCTTCACGTAACCAAGTGTCCGCAGGCCGGTCCGAGCGTATTAATTTTGGGTATATGAGGGGAGTGAGAGGTGTGATCCAACAAATCAGTCAGCATTATTAGACAGTGACATTACAAATGCATATTAGATTTGACACTTTAATAATTTCAATAGTAAATCTCTAATGTTACGGTTAAACTGAGATCATTAAAGCCCTTTTTATATATTATATAAGTCAGTAACTTTTTATATATTATTCTGATTATGTAAATATGAATAACTACCATCCAAAAGCGTGTGTGTATATATATACAGTATATGTATATATATATATGTGTGTGTGTGTATATATATATATAGTTATATATAGTTTTTTTTAAAGAAATAGTTTTATTCAGCAAGGATTTATCATATTGAAATCTATATATTCAGATTTATATATAATCAGAGTTATCAGAAAATATTTTGTTTATATTTATCATTTTCATGTTGCATTTAAGGTGTGTGTGTGTGTGTGTGTGTGTGTGTGTGTGTGTGTGTGTGTGCGCGTGTGCGTGCGTGCGTGCGTGCGTGCGTGCGTGCGTGTGTGTGTGTGTGTGTGTGTGTGTATTTTTAACCTCTGAACTACAATATGAAGTTAAGTCAAGAATATTTCAGCAAAAAAATCAAGTGTAGATTTAGATATACTCTAGTGTAAACACTGAAACCAGATGAAATCTGACTTTGGCATGGAAAAAAACAATCTTTCCAAATATATATGTTTTTCCAGGTCTTGTGCATTCTTTTGGTAAACCTCAGGTCCGGTTATCTAGGTAATGTTATATGCCTCGGTGGCGCTAACTGACCACAGCGCTGCCCGATACACACTTCTTATGCTTATGCAATGGAAACTACAACTGTTTTCAGGAAAACTGAATAGACAGACCAGAACAGCAATTGTGAAAATGTTCAATAACTGTGACATACACTCACTAGAAAATATAATATTAAAAGGATGCAGAGAAATACATAAGAGTGATATATAGCACATATACAGAAAGATACATATACAAATGTTTATCTGAGATCATGAGGTCTCACAGTTTAAAACATTTTATACAAGTAGGTTTATAATACCTGGAGGCAGGAAAAGAGTCCATTTCATACTTAAAAACATAAATAAATACATAAATAGACAGTTCAGAGTTACATATGTAACCGAGATGTTTTAGATCTTTATCCAGAGCATTTGATATTTTCCAGTGTTGTCATTGCAGGAATATTATATTGATTATATATATTATATTAACATTCAGGGCTGAATGGATGCATTGTTTCGTCAGATTCACCACAGTTTACGTGCACACATCGTGGCTGATGCAAACAAATTATTGCGAAATCCCTAATAAATCAAACGCTGTCTGTTATTCACCAGTCAAAACTAAACTGAGACTGAGACAGTCCACAGATAATATAGAAAACTGTTTTATAAAAGCCTAATCTGGATAAGAAAAATGAAGGAAGGCACAAAAAGAAGAGAGAAAACACATGAAGAATGAGGAAAAATACCCATTACACCATTTATATTGTGTATTTAACTTCTTGACTGTTGCAGATGCGGCTGATAAACACCAGCTCTTATTACAGCCGTGTTTACACTACTTATCAATCATAAAGATCTTTAATTTCGGGGAGTGTAATAATCAGCTAAATGCATCTTGAGCGTAATTGCTTCAAAAGTATTGAATTTAATCATAACTTACACTGCCAATCTCCTGCCGAGCAGAAGCATTTTATCACAAGCATTTTAGGAAGAGCTGAAAAACGATATTTAACCATAATTCAAAATGAATTAGATTGTTTTCATGATGTGCATAAGTTTAATGTGAGCTAGGATTTGAGAGAGCGCAGTGTTTTGTTTCTATGGCGCAACAAAATACGTTATGGAGGTTTCAGTGGGATTCTATTTAGAACTCTATATAAGCAGAAATGTCTTAAGTGATGATGCATAATATTCTCATG
>JAVALU010001057.1:35000-37500 GCA_030770095.1 Gila robusta
TGCATATGACACGCATGGGTATGTTTAGCAGTGGTGTGGGGTGTGTGTGTATTATATGTTTGGGTAGAATTAGTGGTGTGCAATAAAGTGTGTATCATATGCACTCGAAAACTGCGTATCATATGCATGTAAAAATTAATTTTCGCGTAGAAATTGCACGATAAACACAATACTTGCTATAGAGACCCATTTTCATGAGATTACGAGTCTATTGCTCTTCTGTGAACTGTGAAGAGACTTTCAATCGGCCTTTACTTGAATGGAGATGAGCGGGTGTGTGTGGATTCTCCTGGTCATGTGTTTTTGTGTGTGTGAGCCTTGATCATGGTTTTATATCACAGAGAAATTATAAAGATATTTCTTTTTCAAGGCTTTGAACCAGGGTTATTCAACAGGGAGTCACATTTATTTAGCAACACTTTAGAAAAGCACCTTCGTATCGATCAATTTACATTACCGTTTAAAAGTTTGCTGGGTTTTTTTCTTGTTTTTGTTGTTGTTGTTGTTGTTTTGTTTTGTTTTTAATTGCAAGAAGGCATTAAATTGATCAAAAGTGACAGTAAAGACATTTATAATAATACAAAAGATTTCAGTTTTAAATAAATGCTGGGGTTGTTTTTTTTTTTACTTTCTATTTATCAAATACTCCTAAAAATATATATCACTGTTTTCAACACTGATAATAATCATAAATGTTTCTTGAGCATCAAATCATCATATTATAGTGATTTCTGAAGGATCATGTGACACTGAAGACTGGAGTAATGATGCTGAAAATTCAGCTTTGATCACAGGAATAAATTACACTTTACTATATATTCACATAGAAAACAGTTTTTTTTAAATACTATTTCACTATTTTTTACTGTATTTTTGATCAAATAAATGCAGCCTTGGTGAGAGGAAGAGTTGACTTTCAAAAACATTTAAAAGTCTTACTGACCCCGAAACAATTGATTGGTATGCATGTTAACATTCAATCAAATTTAAATGATAGCTAATTTATGATGTGCATCACTGCATGAGACAAAGATTGATTTTAGAAAGAATAATAATATTTTAGCCAGTATCAGTGTTTTAATGCACACTTGTCACAATCTTAATGTATATTAAGCATATAATATTGTCACCTTTTGTCTTTATTTTTTGTGCATTTTGTGCCAGGTCTCTTTTTTAATGTTAATTTTAATGTTAATAAAAAAATAATGCAAAATGTAAAAAATATTCTAATAATTTAAATTAATAAAAAAAAATTAAATGTGGTATCTGCCCCAACCAATGTCTATGAAGAAGTGAAAAGTATATTAAGCACTATATGCAGAGATACAAGTCAAGTTATGCATTAACATGTTTGCGTCGGCTGTTTGAATCCCGAGGAAGTTTAGTTGTAGAGTGCTGACAAGTTTGACATTTTGTATGAAAGAAAGTGAAGAATGCTTTCTTTCTGAACCATCAGTATTGCACTTGTGTCTTAATATAGGATGTAAAAATACAGCCTGTCAGCGCAGAACAGAATACATCAGTTTGGCATCGATCATACGCAGAAACCGCGAACAGTCAGTCCATTAATCTTGGTTTCGAGACCGCAACAATGCACTTCATCTTAATGAGCATGATGTCACTGAACAATGTTTGCTGCAGTATTTGATGTGGGTGGCTTTAAAGTGATTAGGCAGTGTGTTACAAGAACGTCTATGAGATGGATGAAGTGTGAGGAACAAAACATTGAAAAAAGGAAAAAATACCACTTAACAAGTCTCACACACTTGGCCTCTAATGCCTGTCGTTGCATCACTGGCCTCTTTGGACATCCCTAAAATACAATACATTTTCCAAGTCTCTTTCCAAAATTCATCTTAGGAGAGATTTATAAAGCTCAATCTCTACTGTCTGGTCTTATTTGTGGCGATGACTTTCAGGAAATGATTTTGTGGGGTTGTACATGTCTCATTTGGTGTTGCTTTCATTGCTGGCATGCCTTTGCAGTTTAGTTTTTTGGCTTAGAGAATGACACTTTGGATAAAAATAAAAAAAAACTAGTCGGAGGGGTAATAACCCTCAGGTTAAGACCTTGGGCAGAACTATTGGTGACACAATGAAGCAAGATAGAAAAATCAAACGCCGTCATCAAATTATAAAGCATAAAATGTTGCATAAAATTAAGCGTTTGAACCCAAGCCTGCATTAAGTGAGGGTTGTGAATTTGCGGTTAAAATCCTCAAGTGTGTATGGATGGAGTTGAGTTACACGCTCTGTGTGGTTTCTGGATTATACGGTATGGGCTTTCCCAGCCAATGCCCTTTTTATGCCCTTTTATTTTCAGGCTCTACTAGAACAGGTTTTCCTGCTTGAATGTTGATTATTTTTCCCATTGTTGCGGCTCCTCTCTTCCCAGTCTGTCAGTAACGCTCAGGACTGTGTTTCCCGAAAGCATCATTAGCCAACTATGGTCACTAGTTCTGTCGTTATCAGCAGTTCAACGAGTCTGTGTTTCCCGAAA
>JAVALU010001057.1:40000-72500 GCA_030770095.1 Gila robusta
CCAATCTTGTTCCTTTTGCAGTTACCCATGATTCTCAGGAAGAGGCTGACATTGCTTTAGTGCCGAATAAATACAACTGGAGAAGTAAAATATACTTTTGTTTAATGACATGCAGCTACTGCAGCGAATGGGATATATATATATATCCTTATAGAATTTCAACAATTATAAGGGACAGTTCTATTAACAATTCTTTTAGTACTTTGGAAAAATGAATCGTTGCATTTACTGTCCTCAGCTCAGCTGTCTGTTGCTCAGACCAGTTATTGGCTTATTTTAAATTGGACATGACAAAGTAATAACTTCAGAAATCACTCCAACAGATTCATTCAGGTATTTTTGATTCACTACAAAGAATCGACTCATAAGAGTCATTCATTTAGTAATCAAAATGTACTTGTCATGCTGTATGCTTTTGGTTCATTAATAACAACTGGTCCGTAACAGTCATTAGTGTGGGAATTGAAAGTTACACACTGTATGTTTTTGATTCACTGAAAAGAACTGACTCATAAGAGTCATTTGATCAGGAGTCGAAATACACTGATCACTCAGTAACAGTGTATTTGTGTACAGAGTTTGCATTCACATCTGCAAAACTTTGCTAATGTTCAACTCTTTCCCCACCAGCGTTTTATTTTTAAGTTGCCAGCCAGCAGCAGTATTTTCGATCATATGGTCCTCATAATATTTTGTTGTATGAATATGTAAACAGTCAATATATCAAAAGAAAAAACAGAGCCTTTTGATTGGCTGTGATTTTGGATTGATCTGGTTGTGAGTGCAGTGCGCTTCCACATAGACTCCGCCCACACTCTCTTCTGATTGGCTGTGATTTTGGATTGATCTGGTTGTGAGTGCAGTGCGCTTCCAGAGAGACTCCGCCCACACTCTCTTCTGATTGGCTGTGATTTGGAATGCGTAACAGCCTGCAAAAAAAGCTTTTCTTACTTAGTATTTTTGTCTTGCTTCCAGTCCAAATATCTAAAAATTCTTAAATCGAGATGCTTTTACTAGATTAGTAAAATGCCACAAGATATTATGTCTTGTTTTCTGGGGAAATAAATCAGAATTAAGAGATTTGTTGCTTAAAAAAAACAAAATGATCTGCCAATGGGGTAAGAAAAATAATCTTAATTCAAACAGAAACAAGATAATTTTTCTTTCCCCATTGGCAGATCATTTTGCTTGTTTTAAGCAACAACTCGCTTAATTTGGATTTATTTCCCCAGAAAACAAGACATAACATCTTATGGCTTTTTACTCATCTAGTAAATGCATCTTGATTTAAATATTTTTAGATATTTGGACTGGAAACAAGACAAAAATACTAAGTAAAAAAAGCTTTTTTTGCTAATTTTGCACACTTGTTAATGGTGGGGAACGAGTTAAGAACCACTAATGGACCCGAGCGTCATGAATCATTCATTTATTTCAGATAAACTACTTAAATAGCTGCTATAATGATACTCTCTACATAGACTTTGTGAAGTGTGCAGACAGTAGGATCCAGTCTAAACGCAGTGTGTGTCTGTGTACACCTCATGCTTTCCTTTTGGCAGAGGAACTGCACAAAGCTTTGAGGACGAGGTAATGAGGTCTTTGTGGACTGTGAGGAGTCTCGCAGAATGGGCTGAGCACCAAGTATCTGTATAGACTCGCATAGTCTCTCCTCGTGGATGTAGACCACCGACAGTCTATGCGCTTCATGCAGAAAGCTCTTATTTAATCATTTAATAAAGCAGGCATTGAGAGAGATCCTGTCCACCCGAATCTGCCATCACCTTCTCCGTCCTTGGTGGCCAATATCTAAATGGGGCCCTGACAGTGATTCATCTCTGAGATATTTAATATCAGGATGAGAATAAATATGAGCCTTACAGTAGTGTGACATGCATAAATATGCTGTATATGCAAGGGGATTTGTGCAATGCAAATAATAAAGAAGAATAGTGTCGCGGTGAAAGATTTTTAATGAGTTTGTAATGAAAAAACTGAGCGGAAATGTTTCGAAATAGAACCCTTTAAATTCTGTAGCGTAAATGCTTTAATGAAAGACATATTGGTTCCAGCTCTGGTTTATATCATGAAATCAAACTTTTATCATTCTGTTGCCTCATTTCTTGTTATTCGGTGTGGTTAACAAGCCTATAAAACACAGCGAGGCATTCGCCCGGATAAAGGCCTGAGATTAGAAGCATAGTAACAAGTACAATCAGCATCCAATCAGTTTACAGAGTCAGTGAGAGTCGTGACGAAGGGCAGCGATGTTGGCTCGCGGCGGCTGGAGAAATGGCACAGATCTCTCTGGCATTTGAGCCTGTGAACTGAACCTCAAGTCCTTCATGGGAAAGAGACGTGCTAAAATGGGCACCATGTGGGCACATTTTGTGTGTACGTGTAATTGAAGGCCAGATGAGTGCAAAAAATGATGTTCTTACTCAGTATTTTTGTCCTGTTTTCCAGGAGAGGTATCTAAACATTCTTAAATCAAGATACATTTACTAGAGAAGCAAAATGATGAAAGATATTAAGGCTTGTTTTCTGATAAGTGAGTTTGTGCTTAAAACAAGAGCAAATATCTGTCAGTGGAGTCAGAAAAATAAAATAAAATCCCCCATTTGGTTGTGAGTGCAGTGCGCTTGCAGAGAGACTCCGCCCACACACTCTTCTGATTGGCTGTGACTTTAGATTGATTTGGATGTGAGTGCAGTGCGCTTGCAGAGAGACTCCGCCCACACACTCTTCTGATTGGCTGTGACTTTAGATTGATTTGGTTGTGAGTGCAGTGCGCTTGCAGAGAGACTCCGCCCACACACTCTTCTGATTGGCTGTGACTTTAGATTGATTTGGATGTGAGTCCAGTGTTCTTGCAGAGAGACTCCGCCCACACACTCTTCTGATTGGCTGTGACTTTAGATTGATTTGGATGTGAGTGCAGTGCGCTTGCAGAGAGACTCCGCCCACACACTCTTCTGATTGGCTGTGACTTTAGATTGATTTGGTTGTGAGTGCAGTGCGCTTGCAGAGAGACTCCGCCCACACACTCTTCTGATTGGCTGTGACTTTAGATTGATTTGGATGTGAGTCCAGTGTTCTTGCAGAGAGACTCC
Organism: Gila robusta; assembly: GCA_030770095.1. Classification (NCBI taxonomy): domain Eukaryota; kingdom Metazoa; phylum Chordata; class Actinopteri; order Cypriniformes; family Leuciscidae; genus Gila; species Gila robusta. The sequence goes on from JAVALU010001057.1 coordinate 43,114, forward strand.
GCCCACACACTCTTCTGATTGGCTGTGACTTTAGATTGATTTTGATGGGAGTGCAGTGTTCTTGCAGAGAGACTCCGCCCACACACTCTTCTGATTGGCTGTGACTTTAGATTGATTTGGATGTAAGTGCAGTGCGCTTGCAGAGAGACTCCGCCCACACACTCTTCTGATTGGCTGTGACTTTAGATTGATTTTGATGGGAGTGCAGTGTTCTTGCAGAGAGACTCCGCCCACACACTCTTCTGATTGGCTGTGACTTTAGATTGATTTGGATGTGAGTGCAGTGTTCTTGCAGAGAGACTCCGCCCACACACTCTTCTGATTGGCTGTGACTTTAGATTGATTTTGATGGGAGTGCAGTGTTCTTGCAGAGAGACTCCGCCCACACACTCTTCTGATTGGCTGTGACTTTAGATTGATTTGGATGGGAGTGCAGTGCGCTTGCAGAGAGACTCCGCCCACACGCTCTTCTGATTGGCTATGACTTTAGATTGATTTGGATGTGAGTGCAGTGCGCTTGCAGAGAGACTCCGCCCACACACTCTTCTGATTGGCTGTGACTTTAGATTGATTTGGATGTGAGTGCAGTGTTCTTGCAGAGAGACTCCGCCCACACGCTCTTCTGATTGGCTGTGACTTTAGATTGATTTGGATGTGAGTGCAGTGTTCTTGCAGAGAGACTCCGCCCACACACTCTTCTGATTGGCTGTGACTTTAGATTGATTTGGATGTGAGGGCAGTGTTCTTGCAGAGAGACTCCGCCCACACGCTCTTCTGATTGGCTGTGACTTTAGATTGATTTGGATGTGAGTGCAGTGCGCTTGCAGAGAGACTCCGCCCACACACTCTTCTGATTGGCTGTGACTTTAGATTGATTTGGATGTGAGTGCAGTGCGCTTGCGGAGAGACTCCGACCACACACTCTTCTGTTTGGCTGTGACTTTAGATTGATTTTGTTGCGTCTCATACTCGTCTCGTAGTTATTGTTTTTTTCACTGTATCGCATTGCAAGTTTGTCCTGGACAACAGTGGCTTTTTATGTGATTTGGTTGTATTTTTATGAGAAAAACACTTGTTATATGATTTATTTCATATTGCATGTTAGCTTTCTTTCAGGATATTGTGATACTGAACGCATACACACAAAAACATATGATCTTACTCAGTAATTTTGTCTTGTTTTGCATTAAAAATATCAAAAATTCTTAAATCAAGATACATTTAACTGATTAGCTAAATGACAAGTCTTGTTTCGGGAGATAAATAATCAAAATTAAGTGACTTTATGCTTAAAAAAATAGTGAGAAAAATAATCTCGTTTTCCCTTTAAATTAAGTTTCTTTCTTTGACTCCACTGACAGATATGTGTTCTTGTTTAAAGCACAAACTCTCTTTATTTTTATTTTAAAAAACCCAGAAAAAAACACTTAATATCTTCAGTCATTTTGCATCTCCAGTAAATGCATCTTGATTTAACAATGTTTCGATAGTTGCACTGGAAAAGAAGATTCATAATGTGTTGCAGAACTGCATTAACGATAGTAAATGTGTGTGTTTTAGGATGGTGGTACGATGCCTGCGGTCCATCCAACCTGAACGGCGTTTACTACAGACAAGGACAACACGTCGGAAAATTCAATGGAATCAAGTGGCACTATTTTAAAGGCCCGAGTTACTCTCTCCGATCCACTGTCATGATGATCCGACCGGCCGACTTCTCGTAGTCCTCCACAAATATCCCCAAAACCTTTGGAAAGTGTTATTCTTCGGCCCGTGACATTGCCCTGCGTATAATGCAGCTTTAATTCGAGATAACACTCCTGTGAATACGCGGCTGTCCTCTCGCCTTCATGGAGAGATGGAAAACTCCCTGGGAATTTAGGGCAGGAGCGGACTTGGCTAGGCTTTTATTTTTAAATATCAGAGGTATGAATTCAAGTGCCATTCACTTGTCACTCAGGACCTGTGGACTGTTTTAATGCAGACACATCACCTTTGATGGAAGCGCGTCGCCCTGCAGTCGTCTGGCTTTCAAATCTCAATTTACAAGCGGCTTGAATGTCCTTCAATATCCTAAAAGGACCTATTAATATTTTATACAAACGTGTTGCACAGTTATATTTGGGTTATGATATTTTACTTCACATTTTTATGCTCTTTTTTTATCCCAGTATATTATTACTTTTTATTTTGTACATTATTCCTGTCAACGTGAAGAAAACCATAGCATGCAGCATTAAAGGTGACCTACAGTGCTATTTACAAGGAACATTTTCAGCAAAGAATAGCACAGCCATCCTTAAAGTTATTCTTATTTAGTAGTTTTGCCTTGCTTTTCATTTTAAATAATCCAAATATATATATATATATATTAAGATACATTTACTTGAGAAGCTAAATTAGTGAAAAAAATCATCAAAATGAAGTGAGTTTGTGCTTAAAACAAGAACAAATGTATGTCAGTGGAGTCATAAAAATAACCTTAATTCAAAGGGGAAAATTAGATGATTTTACTGACACCTGAAAGATATTATGTCAGATATTTGTTCTTGTTTTAAGCACAAACTCACTTAATGTTCATGATTTTTTTTCAGAAAAGTAATTTAGCTTCTCCAGTAAATGTATATTGATCTTTAAAACAAGACAGAAATACTGTGCTGTGTGCAAAGTGAATATTAATAATGGCTTTTAACTTTTGTGAACACAACATTGCTCGGCATCAAATTTTGAATGCATGCCAAAGATCACAGCTATTACAGATAATACCATAAAAATATTGATCTAATATTAATCATCGTTACAACTGATGAACTAAAGCCAATGGCACATACGGTACTGGTGCAGAATAATACAAATAACACTGTTTTAATTCATTCATATCATATTGTCTTATGTGAATTTGTCATTTTTAAGAATGTTTTGCAGTTTTATATGTAGTAGCTCTTCTCAAAAGCAGTGTTATTCTTACCGACAAGCTTGGATGATCTTTTACATTTATCCTTGAACCTAAGCTTTGCAGAAGTGTTGAATAATTGTGAGTTATTGAAAGGAAAAGCTTTCATGGAGTCAGGTAAGTGCCTGAGTTTCATATGTATGTGAAGTTTATTTGTTGCGGTTTCAGGGCCGGATCACACAGAATGCATTTTTTTGTAACAGTTTTTGTATTTAAACATTCTTTGCTGCTTTTTTGTTTTGCACTGAAACAGCAGCCGTTTTAAAATCCTGCATTCTTTTCCATTCTCATGTTTTTCATTGCACTGCGCGGCTTTTTAATCATTTCACATGTAAACATGCGCCAGACAGACTTTCTGACCCAATGCCACGTCATTCTGCTTTGGCAGCGTTTAATGCATGATCATCATGTTTTTCAAGTTTTAAAGTTGACCGAAACCTTGCATTCTTTTTCCATAAGCGTGTTCTTGTGAACAGCCTATTTTCAGTGACAATTTACAGGAAGGGTCCATTTGTTGAACTAACAATGAAAAAAAGTTGCATCTGTTAATTGTGTTTAATTCACCTGAAATATGAACTGTACTGAACAGATGTATTTTTATTAGGGGTGTAACGATATCCTCATGTCACGATTCAATACATATCACCATACTGAACTCAAGATACAATATTATTGAGATACTCCAAGACATGGTAAAAGGTTATCAAAAAATATACTGTTGATTAAAATGCTAAATTTGGTGTTACATTGTCGGTGAAAACTTACATTTTTTCATGCACAGTAATTTTTATTTTGGGTGAAATATACACAATACATATTGTTGCATTTTTTTATTGTGATATATTGTGATACAATATATTGTTACACCCCTAATTTTTATTAACTAACATTAACAAAGGATAATGAACACAGTTTATGTTAGTTAATGCATTAACTAATGGGACCTTTCTGTGAAGTGTTACCACACTTTACAAATGTACATACATTTTGTTTTGGTTTGGGGAAAAAAGCATAATTTTGTAAATGTCTTTTTTGAGTTGGCAGGATTGTAAAGAGATGTTATTTTCAGCTCACAGAAGTTCTACTCGCTTCTGTCTTTCATCAAAGTCGTCTGATAATATTCTTCTATGTCGCTGTAAGTGAGTTTACTAATTCTGTCTTCCATCAAACAACAACAGCATGGAGTATTTTACTGGAAACAGGTACTTTATTGTAAATCCATAACCTGGCGTTTCAGCTGCAGAATGGCCTGTTTATGATCACACTCCAAATACTGTGTTCGAAATTGCTTTTCAGAGGAAAGCACTGCTTTACTTTTTATTTTTTATTAGCGCAGAGCCATCAATATGTTTTGAATGAACAAAGATGTAGCTAAAGCAACAATAATGGTATGGACTTTTTTTTAAATCTCATTTAAATTTCATTTGCCATGTTATTTAAACACTTCGTCCTTTGTAACAATGTTCATGATGTTAGTTCAAATAATAAAGTAAACTAATGCCTCATGCTTAACTGAATCAGCAGTGTTTTACTCATTTATTAATGCACTGCAAAAAAAACTCCACTTTTTCTTGTTTCAATGAATGAAGAACTTTTATTAGGCCTATGTACTATTAAGCACAAACTCACTTAATTTTGAATTTTTCCTTTAAAAAACAAGACTTAATGTCATCTTGCTTCTCCAAGAAATGTATCTTGATGTGAGAATCCTTAGATAGATTAGTACTGGAAAACGAGACAAAAATAGAGGAGAGCGGGGCACAATAACGCTTTTTGACTTTCTCAATTTGTGTAAACCTAGAGTTCAGAGTATTTATTTTTTCTTACATTCATTTCAAACATGTCCAGTAAAATTATGCGGTTTTGTTTTATTAATACAGTGATTATTCTTTCTTGATTTACCCTGAAAGAATGGAAGTGAAATGTGACAACATGCCCCATAGGTGGAGCACATTATAACATGACCATATGACAGATTAACATGCTATCTGATCTAATCAAAAAATATACAAGACAAACTAAAATATTTTCTCAATAAAACACCATTATTAACTTTTTCATATAAAATATGAGCATTTTTTAATCATTAAAAATAAAGTATTTTTTTGAGTTTGACAACAAACACCACAAAACACAGCATAGTTCAAAACATGATAATAATTAATCATTTCTGAACATTGACTCTTAGTCTTTATTCACCTTTTTTCTCTTGGTTTCTCAATAGAATTCATGAAAGTCTAGAATAGAATATCATAGTTCTAATAGGAGCTCATTGTGACAACATGCCCCGCCTGAGCAACTGGTGTTTAAAACCGGCGAGTGTTTCTGCTGTTAGATCAGCATTAAAGAACTATCAACTGTTAAATAACAGAGATAAGATTAAAATAATATCAGATTTGTCTAATTTTAAATAAAAACAACAAACATTTACTTACTCCTTTTTTACTTGTTATGCGTAAATAAATGTTCAGTGATATCTTCCAAAGAATTTAAAATTTTGGCACATTTTTTTCTCTATATAGTGTTGATATGGCAACTAGTAAATAAAGTTTCGTCATGCCGGCATGTGTGCAAAGTTTTAAACCACGTGTGTTACAACGAGCCCGCATTAGTGTGTGTGTGTGTTAGTGTGTGCCCCGATCATTCCTAATGCTCTGGAATCCAGAGTCTTTCTTTTTCTTTCACGCCGCTATTCAGCATTTTCTATTTGAGTCACGTCGCTCCTATAGACACAATATTTACACACGGCAGAAGAAAAAAGCATAAAGAAGAGCAATTTGTGTATAGAACGGGCCCTGAGCGAGCGAGACACCTTTGTGTCGTGAGCGAGAGACTGTTAGCTCTGTTAGCTCTGGGCCGTGACAGATCATCGAGGTGTCAAACGATGCTGTCGGGACGGACAAAATCCCCCCATAGTTGACATTCCTACACACTAATCGAAGGGTTAAGCAAACGACGGGCGCTTGTAAACCTCCATTTGTCCTTCAACACCTGAACTGACCCACTACACCCTCAACAATGGAGAATCAAGACACATTCAGGATGTGCGATGGATTCAAGCCAACATGATATAACAGAAGAGGCTTTGCGTCTCTGAGATGTAGTTTAACATGTGTATTGATGACACATTGATATGGTTTAGTCTCTGTGAAGGCCGACTCAAACGCTCCACTGGCGTTCCTGAAGACGGATCTTTCCTGTTTGCACAAGCGAATGGGTTTTTTGTAGCAGGAACCAGAGAAACGGTCCACTGACCCCAGATCAGACGAGGAGAGACGAGAGTGAACACCACAACATGTTCACTTCAGAATTAACATTTCCTGATAATTTACTCTTCCCAACATCATCTAAGATGTTCATGTCTTTCTTTCTCCAGTCGAAAACAAATTAAGGAAAACATTGCAGGATTTTCTCCATATAGTGACTTCGGTAACGCTTCATTTTACAGTCCTGTTTCCCATGTACATACTATGTACTTATTATAGTAATTACAATAACTGGGTAATAACTAGGTACTAACCCTGAACCTACCCCTAAACCTACCCTTAACCCATGTACTTACCCAGTACTTTCTAGGTAAGTACACTGTAAGTACTGTACTGTAAAATGAAGCGTTTCCGTGACTTCAAAGGTCCAAATGTGAGTTTCAGTGCAGCTTCAAAGTCTCGACACAGTGACTATTGTAAAGTATTGTGCTGAAAAAGTACGTTTCTATAAAGAGGAATAAAGGGTTCCATCACTTCAACACCAACTTTTGTTTTATGTTCATATTTTAGCTATCATTAACTTTAATGTTGCTTCCCCTATCCTAGACTGGGTGGAACGTAACAATATATATAACCTTTTCCCATCATGGGCTCATTTTATGGACTTAGTTTTAAATAATCAATAATTTTTTTTTTTTATTCAATTTTATGAACTAAACAGCTCGTTAACATACTTTATCAGTAGAAAAAATGTACATAACCATTAAACATGAGAGTATTATGCAATCATTCAAGACATTTCTCCTTATAAAGAATCTTTTTGGCTTTATATATATAGAACCACATTGACCACATTGGTTTGACAGTAAACATTGGAATGACATTGATCCAAATTGTTTTTGTTTTTTTTGCTCCATAGAAGAAATGAAATAATAGGATTTTGGAACATGATGGTGAGTAAATGTTGACAGAATTTTGATTTTTTTGGGTCAACTAGTGCCTGAGAAACACACAACCTCATTGCGACACCACTGAATAAATGATTCATTTTAAATATGCATCAAAAGGTCAGCGCTTGTTGATCAGGGTCATCGCTATTTTAAAATGCACTGACACATCCGTGGTTTTAGAGAAACAGATACTCAGTCTATCGACAGATCTCTTACTCTGGAGATTTCCCTGCTTGGCATCGTCCGGCTGCGTTGATGTTGAGTCTGAGAGAGTAAACACACAGTTCGTGGTTTGGGACTTCTCTCCCTTTAGAAGTCCAGAAGGTGTTCGCGGTGATGGATGGATGGATGGAGAGCGTACGAGTGAAACTTGGTTTGGAGACGGTGAGGTAATAAGAGTCGTCGAAGGCTGAATCAGACCCACGGGACTGAGAAAACCTCTGTTTGTTTGCTTGCTCAGTGGCATTCGCCTTTATTTCACCAGCGGCAATCCACAGTGACACAGCGCCCTTTATACAACACGAGTTTGCTTTCATTGACTTTATTAAACAGGATTGCAGAGCCGTTTTGTACTCCAGTCACGTCGAGGAAAGGCTGAGAGGCCATAAATGGGTGCTGGAATAGTGTTATTTTAGTATCATTGAGATATATATTAGTTAATTAGGTGACACTTTATTTTAAGGTGTCATTAATCATATATTTAAGTACTGAGTAATATTAAGCAAGTACATACTTACTATAGGATTAGGGTTTGGTTGAGGGTTAGTTGCATGTAATTATACTGTTATTACTATGGTAGTATGTGTAACGTGTAACAAGGACACTGTAAAATAAAGTGTTACCGTTAATTATAATAACCTTGGCTCAGAAGTGATCGACTGACTTTTTCTGTGAGTAATGAAACCTACAAAGCAAACATAATGCACAACAAACATGGCATATAAATAAACACAGTAAAAAAGCAAGTGTTTCTGTCCACAAGGGGGCGGCCTTGACCTGAAAAATACAGATTTAAAATAAAAATCTCTTTTTGTATGCACAAGAACCGACGATATGGTCATGAAGATATTTTCGCAGAAAGGCTCTTGTGTTTTACAACATCATCCTTTTCTGTGAGATGACGAGTGAAGGCACAAACACTCACATGTTAATAAAAGGGTTTGTAATCCTCTTGTGAGCGGACATATTTGTGTAAGAATAATGTTTTATCCATTATATCCCAAAGCAAAGCAATTAAAACACAGCAAAGATAAAGGACGATCAATCATGTAAAACACACAAAGAAGGGAAGATCTTTTAATTATTCCTCTTCATAGAGAGAAAGATGTTTTCCTCTCTCTCAGATCTCCAGATGAACTTGCATCCTATTTTAATACCGTTTTATGGTGTTGTGCTTCTCAGGGAAAGTTGTAATGGATGTTCTGTGTGTATCCTCGGGAGATTTAGTGTCTGACACACAGTTCTCCAGCATGAGGTCATGGCTTGCTGAGTTTGCTTAACACTTCTCCATAGGGATGCTGACTCAGGAGCAAACTCATAAAGATGTGTTCTGAGGATTGACAGATTCCTGCAAATATATACATTTACATGAAATACATTATATTGATTGAAAAAGGAAAAAATAAGTAAGTTCTTGTTTTTAATATTTATAAAGTGCTTTTTTCCCTGAATATTAGCACGTTTGCAAATGTGATATTGATTTAATACAATATTGTCTGTTTTTTAAACAACTGTTTCTTTAAAATGGGCCTCCGAATTGCAATGGCCGCCTCTGATATATACAACAATATATATATACAGTGTATATATGTATGAAACGCTGTCAATCTCCATTTGGCCGGTAACATTTTTATGAATTCTAACAATGCATGAAGTTTTAGTTTAGTTCTTTTATTGTCCACAAGTGGAAATTTGTCTTTGGCTTCACTATACACCACACACAAGGACACCAACACAAACACATTTTTTTTTAAATGTGCATAGCCTACATATCCACCCCTACTCATATTCATATCTTCTCAGCATTTAATATTGATTTTGATTTGATTTGATTTGATTTATTAGACTGTAACAAAAATAAATGCATAACAAGATGCCATCACAGTAACATTATACATTTAACTGTCGAGGATAACACAAGAAAGTTACAAACTTATTTCCATTGTGGTCCTCGTTGTAGTCTGATAAAGACGGGCAGGCAAGCAACAGATGAATAAAAAGTACCCTGTACACTCAACCACATCCAAATACAAAATAAAATAACACAAATACATACACTACAATAATAAATATTCCTTAAGACTACATAAAAACTAAATCTAATTAGCATTTAGCAACCATTCACCACATGCTCGATTAAAACACGACAATTCGAATGGCAGCACAAATGACATCACATTTTTACTCGCCCGAGGTTGTCTAAACCGTCTCCTTGATGGAAACAGCTGGGATGAGAAGAATCCCATGCTTTTGTTTAACTTTTAATAAATATATCTCATTCAGTTGTCTTTGTGTCTTTAATTGCGCTAGCTACGTTAACCATATTAAACGAGTCATATTAAAAGACATAATACTCTCTACAAGATTCTTATAGACCATCAATATTTTTGCTCACGCCAAAGTGTTTTAGTCTCCGAATAAGATGCAATCTCTGCATTGCCTTTTTAAAAACATACAGTAATCCACATTTCCAGCAAAACTCAAGTTACTATCTATGAATGTTCCCAAGTATTTAAAACTATTGACTATTTCTACCTGGTATCGATTGAGTATAAAGGGTTGCAATTGTTCAGAGATTTCACATTTGTTTCTACTAATCACTAATTCCTTCGTTTTATGCAAATTTATCTCAAGTGCACTCAATTTGCACCATTTTTGCATGAACGTGAATAGACATGAACGACGCTCAGGACAGTTTGAGTGACCAGCACTGCATCATCATGAAAGTTTAAGCCTTGAAAATGTAAAGTGCTCGCTAAATCTCCGAGAGCACACAAATACTAAACTGGGCTCTCTTTCACTTCTTATTGCACTTGAGCGGACAAATTCTCACACAATTATGTAAAAAAATATCATAGTAAGCATAGTCGGTTATGTCTTACAGTAAGTGAACGTAAACAGTTGAGAAAGTAAATGCATGTGTATCAGTATATTAGATTTGTGCATTCGCTCTTACTGTACGTTCACACCGCCGCCGACTTGAGCTTCCAAAGCTACCGGAAGTCATTCATTTTCTTGATTGATTTGGATGTGAGTGCAGTGCGCTTGCAGAGAGACTCCGCCCACACGCTCTTCTGATTGGCTGTGACTTTAGATTGATTTGGATGGGAGTGCAGTGCGCTTGCAGAGAGACTCCGCCCACACGCCCTTATGATTGGCTGTGACTTTAGATTGATTTGGATGTGAGTGCAGTGTTCTTGCAGAGAGACTCCGCCCACACGCACTTCTGATTGGCTGTGACTTTAGATTGATTTGGATGTGAGTGCAGTGTTCTTACAGAAAGACTCCGCCCACACGCTCTTCTGATTGGCTGTGACTTTAGATTGATTTGGATGTGAGGGCAGTGTTCTTGCAGAGAGACTCCGCCCACACGCTCTTCTGATTGGCTGTGACTTTAGATTGATTTGGATGTGAGGGCAATGTTCTTGCAGAGAGACTCCGCCCACACGCTCTTCTGATTGGCTGTGACTTTAGATTGATTTGGATGTGAGTGCAGTGTTCTTGCAGAGAGACTCCGCCCACACGCTCTTCTGATTGGCTGTGACTTTAGATTGATTTGGATGTGAGTGCAGTGTTCTTGCAGAGAGACTCCGCCCACACACTCTTCTGATTGGCTGTGACTTTAGATTGATTTGGATGTGAGTGCAGTGTTCTTGCAGAGAGACTCCGCCCACACGCACTTCTGATTGGCTGTGACTTTAGATTGATTTGGATGTGAGTGCAGTGCGCTTGCAGAGAGACTCCGCCCACACGCTCTTCTGATTGGCTGTGACTTTAGATTGATTTGGATGTGAGTGCAGTGTTCTTGCAGAGAGACTCCACCCACACGCACTTCTGATTGGCTGTGACTTTAGATTGATATGGATGTGAGTGCAGTGCGCTTGCAGAGAGACTCCGCCCACACGCACTTCTGATTGGCTGTGACTTTAGATTGATTTGGATGTGAGTGCAGTGTTCTTACAGAAAGACTCCGCCCACACGCTCTTCTGATTGGCTGTGACTTTAGATTGATTTGGATGTGAGGGCAGTGTTCTTGCAGAGAGACTCCGCCCACACGCTCTTCTGATTGGCTGTGACTTTAGATTGATTTGGATGTGAGTGCAGTGTTCTTGCAGAGAGACTCCGCCCACAAGCTCTTCTGATTGGCTGTGACTTTAGATTGATTTGGATGTGAGTGCAGTGTTCTTGCAGAGAGACTCCGCCCACACGCTCTTCTGATTGGCTGTGACTTTAGATTGATTTGGATGTGAGTGCAGTGTTCTTGCAGAGAGACTCCGCCCACACACTCTTCTGATTGGCTGTGACTTTAGATTGATTTGGATTGATTGATTTGATTGATTTTCCATTTTCAATGGAAGCTGGCTTCTCTCAGCTGCAAGGAGCGTCAAATCCATCGGCGTCGTGTTTTGGGCGTTTTGAGCGTTTTGAGCGTCAATCAGAAAGTTGAAAGTAGCTCAACTTTATAGTAATGAGCTATGACGCGGTTCAGCGGCAAGCAGCGGCAAAACGGCAGCAACCAATCAGAATATAGACGTCCTCCGCGCTGGCTGATTCCGGAGAAACATACGATGTAAACTTTCGTTCCTACCAAAACATTAGTTCTACCAGAAAGACTCGGGAGATATGTAACAAAGCATACATTTACCAACAGCCCAGCAAGCAATTATTTATAAAGTTCTTTGGCGTAGGCCCCGTCTGTAGTTCATGATCCGAGGGTAGCGGATCTGCATTTCCTGCCTGAAGATGAAGGCAGGGGCGCAGCAGACCCCCCTGGGAGTTATGGACAGGACCATCCTGGTGGTGGTGGGGAGGATGGAGGTAGTTGTCGCGACAGCATCTGCGAACTCAAACGTGTGTAAGTACCAATCTTTTATACAGCGAGTATAAGGACGTGATTGGATAGATGTGAAGGTAATAAGTGACGTAATAATTAAGTCTTCCTGGCAGAACTTTATGCTAAAGCTTTCATTTCTACCAGAAAGACTCGGGAGATATGTAACAAAGCATACATTTACCAACAGCCCAGCAAGCAATTATTTATAAAGTTCTTTGGCGTAGGCCCCGTCCGTAGTTCATGATCCAAGGGTAGCGGATCTGCATTTCCTGCCTGAAGATGAAGGCAGGGGCGCAGCAGACCCCCAAAAGTAGGTGGATTATGGATCCACCAGGACGGGGCCAGCCCACCCCCAAAAAAAAGGTAACGGAGTATACCCTCCGGTCGGAAACCTGTGGTTCTTGAAAAATAGAAAAGGGGGTTACCATAAATAGCATGATGGACGTTGGATGTGGATTCCTCGTAGCCTATAGCTTAATTAGACGAGGAAGCCACTTAAGTTTTGTAAAACGTTGACCTGTAAGGTACAATGTGGAGCCATGGAGAGTTCTCTTCATTTAGCCGGGCATTAATCCAGCGATTTAAGTAGAATTCAATGTACTTTTTACGTGATTATCAGCTCCATTCTAGGACGCGCAAGGCGAGGCCACATGGACCATACAGAACCGTGCCACGTTCGGCCATACATAATGGTGCCACATTGATCCATACATAGACAGGCCTCGTTAGACCAAACACAACAGTGCCGCATAGGTCATGCATAGATAGGCCTTGTTAGATCGTACAGAACGGTGCCACGTTAGACCAAACAAAACAGTGCCACGTTAGGCCAAACAGAACAGTGCCGCATAGGCCATGCATAGACGGGCCTCGTTAGACCAAACACGACAGTGCCGCATAGGTCACAGATAGGCCTTGTTAGACCGTACAAAACAGTGCCACGATAGACCAAACAGAACAGTGCCGCATAGGCCATACATAGACAGGCCTCGTTAGACCAGCATAACAGTGCCGCGATAGGCCATACATGGATAGGCCTCGTTAGACCAAACAGAACGGTGCCACGTTAGGCCATACATAGATCGGTCACGTTAGACCAACAGAACAGTGCCACGTTAGGCCATGCATACACAGGTCACGTTAGACCAACAGAACAGTGCCACGATAGGCCATACATAGACAGGTCACGTTAGACCAACAGAACAGTGCCACGATAGGCCATACATGCACAGGTCACGTTAGACCAACAGAACAGTGCCACGATAGGCCATACATAGACAGGTCACGTTAGACCAACAGAACAGTGCCACGATAGGCCATACATAGACAGGTCACGTTAGACCAACAGAACAGTGCCACGATAGGCCATACACAGACAGGTCACGTTAGACTAACAGAACAGTGCCGCGATAGGCCATACATAGACAGGTCACGTTAGACCAACAGAACAGTGCCATGTTAGGCCATACATAGACAGGTCACGTTAGACCAACAGAACAGTGCCACGATAGGCCATACATAGACAGGTCACGTTAGACCAACAGAACAGTGCCGCGATAGGCCATACATAGACAGGTCACGTTAGACCAACAGAACAGTGCCGCGATAGGCCATACATAGACAGGTCACGTTAGACCAACAGAACAGTGCCACGATAGGCCATACACAGACAGGTCACGTTAGACCAACAGAACAGTGCCACGATAGGCCATACACAGACAGGTCACGTTAGACCAACAGGACAGTGCTACGATAGGCCATACGCAGACAGGTCACGTTAGACCAACAGAACAGTGCCACGATAGGCCATACACAGACAGGTCACGTTAGACCAACAGAACAGTGCCACGATAGGCCATACATAGACAGGTCACGTTAGACCAACAGAACAGTGCCACGATAGGCCATACATAGACAGGTCACGTTAGACCAACAGAACAGTGCCACGATAGGCCATACACAGACAGGTCACGTTAGACCAACAGGACAGTGCTACGATAGGCCATACGCAGACAGGTCACGTTAGACCAACAGAACAGTGCCACGATAGGCCATACATAGACAGGTCACGTTAGACCAACAGAACAGTGCCACGATAGGCCATACATAGACAGGTCACGTTAGACCAACAGAACAGTGCCACGATAGGCCATACACAGACAGGTCACGTTAGACCAACAGGACAGTGCCACGATAGGCCATACACAGACAGGTCACGTTAGACCAACAGGACAGTGCTACGATAGGCCATACGCAGACAGGTCACGTTAGACCAACAGAACAGTGCCACGATAGGCCATACATAGACAGGTCACGTTAGACCAACAGAACAGTGCCACGATAGGCCATACACAGACAGGTCACGTTAGACCAACAGAACAGTGCCACGATAGGCCATACACAGACAGGTCACGTTAGACCAACAGGACAGTGCTACGATAGGCCATACGCAGACAGGTCACGTTAGACCAACAGGACAGTGCTACGATAGGCCATACACAGACAGGTCACGTTAGACCAACAGAACAGTGCCACGATAGGCCATACATAGACAGGTCACGTTAGACCAACAGAACAGTGCCACGATAGGCCATACATAGACAGGTCACGTTAGACCAACAGAACAGTGCCACGATAGGCCATACACAGACAGGTCACGTTAGACCAACAGGACAGTGCTACGATAGGCCATACGCAGACAGGTCACGTTAGACCAACAGAACAGTGCTACGATAGGCCATACATAGACAGGTCACGTTAGACCAACAGGACAGTGCTACGATAGGCCATACGCAGACAGGTCACGTTAGACCAACAGAACAGTGCCACGATAGGCCATACACAGACAGGTCACGTTAGACCAACAGAACAGTGCCACGATAGGCCATACACAGACAGGTCACGTTAGACCAACAGGACAGTGCTACGATAGGCCATACGCAGACAGGTCACGTTAGACCAACAGGACAGTGCTACGATAGGCCATACACAGACAGGTCACGTTAGACCAACAGAACAGTGCCACGATAGGCCATACATAGACAGGTCACGTTAGACCAACAGAACAGTGCCACGATAGGCCATACATAGACAGGTCACGTTAGACCAACAGAACAGTGCCACGATAGGCCATACACAGACAGGTCACGTTAGACCAACAGAACAGTGCCACGATAGGCCATACACAGACAGGTCACGTTAGACCAACAGAACAGTGCCACGATAGGCCATACACAGACAGGTCACGTTAGACCAACAGGACAGTGCTACGATAGGCCATACGCAGACAGGTCACGTTAGACCAACAGAACAGTGCCACGATAGGCCATACATAGACAGGTCACGTTAGACCAACAGAACAGTGCCACGTTAGGCCATACATAGACAGGTCACGTTAGACCAACAGGACAGTGCTACGATAGGCCATACGCAGACAGGTCACGTTAGACCAACAGAACAGTGCCACGTTAGGCCATACATAGACAGGTCACGTTAGACCAACAGAACAGTGCCACGTTAGGCCATACATAGACAGGTCACGTTAGACCAACAGAACAGTGCCACGATAGGCCATACACAGACAGGTCACGTTAGACCAACAGGACAGTGCTACGATAGGCCATACGCAGACAGGTCACGTTAGACCAACAGAACAGTGCCACGATAGGCCATACATAGACAGGTCACGTTAGACCAACAGAACAGTGCCACGATAGGCCATACACAGACAGGTCACGTTAGACCAACAGAACAGTGCCACGATAGGCCATACACAGACAGGTCACGTTAGACCAACAGGACAGTGCTACGATAGGCCATACGCAGACAGGTCACGTTAGACCAACAGAACAGTGCCACGATAGGCCATACATAGACAGGTCACGTTAGACCAACAGAACAGTGCCACGTTAGGCCATACATAGACAGGTCACGTTAGACCAACAGAACAGTGCCACGTTAGGCCATACATAGACGACAGTCCACTAGTCGCACGTGGACGATGACTCAATGGCCGGTAATGAGAATGAAATAGCATAACACCACCACCAGTAGTTGCAAAGGTATTTACCTGATTTATTACTGGAGAGCGTGCTGGGCTTCAAGAATGGTTTTGAATCGGGTCTGCATATGATTTGGATGCGGAGGACAGACCATCTGCCCATGATCTTAATAGCTGGTGTAGAGATTCCTGGTTCAGCTGCAGTAGTAGCTGCTCCGATTCTGAAGAAATGGCCGGTATAGGGAGAGCGGGATAGACCGCAGCTTTAATGACGATAGATAAAGGAGTCCTGAGTCAGGCCTTAGAAAGAGGTGCTCCGAAGTCCTAGATGTGAAGGGTATTTTTTTTTTTTTTTTTTTTGTGAGTGTTAGGGTGATGCTGGAGCCTTGGCCGTCATTCTTAGAGTGCTAAAGAAGATTTAAAAAATATTTAAAATATATTAAAAAAAAATATGTGAGAAGCATAATAGAACAAAGCAGGATCGAAATATTAAGTTTCTAGAGTTGAAATCCCCAGACACGCAAAGCCGTAAAAGCAGATAAAGCATGGCTTTTAGCAGAATATGTATATAAAGAATAGGGATTATAGTAGGTAGAGAATTAGTAATCGAGAAAGAGTTTAAAGCCAGTTTAATATTCGGTTACTCTTAAGCTTATTTTATTTCTATTCAGTTGTGCAGTTGTTAGTATTTTGCAATTGCCCATGTGAACGTTGTGGTGGGCAGATCGAGGCTTCGTGGAACACTGAAACCGTTGAATCAAATGTGCCATATTGTGCCGAGGCTTCGAAGCAATCCGACACCCGTCTCCACGGTGACCACTAGTGGTTGGAACAGTGTAAACGCAACAAAAACCCAGGTCAAACATGCATAAAACACCTTTTACAGACTATTGCAAACATTTTTTACTTAAAGTAAAAATCTTTCAAATGCAATAGCTGGTCATCTAGTAAGATTATCATGTGTAAACGTGTTCTTTTATCAATTGTCAGGGTTTGTTTTGTTTGACCTACGAATGGCTCAGCTAAAAGGCCAATAAGTACCTCATTTTAATTATACTAATGTCTAATTAAACATCTACAAATGTATAAAACTGATCAGAGATCGGGTAAACCCACAGAAACTTGTTCATTGTTTCTCGGTTACTTTTCATGATTCATGAGTTGACAGATCATCACCCCCAGCGGTTAAACCATTTAAATTCGAAGTGTTTCGAAACAGTTATAACGTAATGAAGCCTCATTTACTGAAATCACATGACTGACAGTTTGATGCACGTTCCGAACCATTGATTCGGAACAAAAAGATTCGTAAAGGCTTTGAAACTTCATGAAGCAGTGTTTTGAAATTGCCATCACTGAGAGCGTGGGATCGGCGACGCTGATACGACGATTCGTATTATTAGATTACCACTGCACTGTGGAATATCGGTAACGTGAACCTCTGCTTACACTTGTAACAAACGTTAAGGCTAACAAGCCAGCCCTGCTGTTTAGAGCATTGCAGTATGTTGCGTTGCAGTCTGCATATCAGCCGTTATTAGGAACATACCACGTCACCGTAGTTACCGGTTGAACTCTGCCGCTGTTGTAGAAAGCAGCATGGTAGCCAAGTTAAATAACAGTTAAATGCTTACCTGAATGAAGTTTAATCGTGGTAGAGTGGGCATATTAACAGTGGCTGGTGGAAGGGCCTACCAAACTTGAAACCCCAAACCTTGGAAGTGAAGCTTGAACTTGAAAACCAGTGTGAGAAGATCGCCTCTCGTTTTGCAGAGTTGTTGATTTGTGTCGGTGGATCGGTGATCAGCGGAACAAATGGCACCGGTGCAGACAGCGAGGTTATTTTTTCTGGACAAGTTGAGGATGATTTTGCAGTTCTCTTCCTGACGGATTATTTGGCCATAATCGTAAACAATATGCGTGTCCTGAAGCATGTTGGTTGGCGACTGAACGAGAGCGATAGTTGTCGCGACAGCATCTGCGAACTCAAACGTGTGTAAGTACCAATCTTTTATACAGCGAGTATAAGGACGTGATTGGATAGATGTGAAGGTAATAAGTGACGTAATAATTAAGTCTTCCTGGCAGAACTTTATGCTAAAGCTTTCATTTCAGAGAAAATGGAGGAGAAGCTAATAATCGCCGTTGCTGGGTTTCCTATCATTTATGATATCACGTTGTTTGCATATAGGTCATGAACCCAAAATTTCCGAGTCCGACGTCTTCTCCACAAATACAATACAGCACCAAACACAACAACTTCGCGATTATCCATGATCCAGTGATACACGTTTGAGAATGAGTGCAACTTTTATTTGAAATATTTACGAACGCTCGTTTCAAGCGGGAATGCAATTCATTT
The DNA here is from genome assembly GCA_030770095.1 of Gila robusta. NCBI lineage: Eukaryota > Metazoa > Chordata > Actinopteri > Cypriniformes > Leuciscidae > Gila > Gila robusta. The sequence continues at coordinate 61,638 of JAVALU010001057.1, forward strand.
GCTCACGGTGACATTGATTTGATCAATTGCACTAATGCAAATAATAATGCAAATAATAATAATAATAATAATAGCCAATTATTCTGCGATCCGCCTCATAAATCTTCACTTTTTCACTTACATGTCCCTGTAAATGGAGACATTACAGACGTGTCTGATAAATTCAAAAACCGGAGCCCGTAATGAGCTCCTCTGATTGTTTCTTTAGTCCTGACAGTTAAACGCGTCCGTATCTATACCACGAATCTTTTTTCTCGTGCCATTTATACGCCAAAACTGTTTTTTGCGCGCATATGCTACGCACTGAAAACCCCTTTAGGTGTGGGGAGTGCGTGCGTATTAGGCCATAAAGTGATACACGCCATAAAGTGATATCATATGCACGCAAAAACTATTGTTGGCGTATAAATGGCACGAGAAATAAGATTTGTGGTATAGATACGCACTTTCATGAGATCGGGCTGGATGAGCGGATGTGAGTTCTGGGATTTCCTCTTCTTCCTGTTGGCATTTGTGTCTCTGACTCCTGATCTACCATCCATTCCCTTTATTTATGTGGTCGATCGGCCAAACACAATCCATAACGTTCACTGCAGAAGAGCTTTATTGGATCAGAGACAGATTTGAAACCCACCAGCTGACTCTGTTGACTTTGGAGTGTATAAAATGATGAAGGCAACACTTCAGTTCTCTCAGGTCTTTATCCATGAGGAAGAGGATGTTGGGTTTATTTTTCTTTTACACTCATCTGCTTTTTCTCTCGTTTAATTTCTCTGTCTAATTTCCAAGTCTATCCCAGATTCGGGCACTGTTTTTCCTCTACTGTGTGCGGTCTCACAGGTATTTATATTCATGGTTGGCAGCTAAAGTTATCCGTCAAATCCAAAAACAACATAATACAATATGATTCTCACAGTACAAATATTCTGTAATAACTATGAATAAAACCCGAGAGCATAATTCTTCAAAATTGTTACTTTCGAAAGCTATTTAGATGGCAATGTGTTTCCCCTACTGAAAATATTTTGAAAACCAAAAAGCTTCAGAGTAAAATTATTTACCTCGTTTTTTTGGTTTTTTTTTTAAGACTTAATGGTGCCTTTAATCAGAGACAGATTACCACAACATAAATCCTATTTCGCGGCTCAGAATGATACACAGATCAGAAACCCCAGGGCTCGGGATATTAGCTCTGATGGCCAAACCAAACAAGCTCAGGAACGGCTTTAGACTCGGAGGAATTGAACGTTAAACAGAAACACTGAAGTGCGTCACGCATCAGCAGGTACAGGTGCTCTGACTCCAAACCTGGACCCTTGACCAGCACAGGGTTCGGCCCAGGTGGACCAATGAATAACTTGACCATACGTCTATAGTTCAGACACGCTCGGGAAGCCGATTAACACCTGGCTTTTTGGATGAGGCACCAATCCATACTAATGATGAAGGTAATAAATCAGCTGAAAGCTGGGTTGGAATGGAAACCATCTTGAGGGCTGGTTTAGGACAAATATTTGTGTACTAAATGAGTTAAATGAGGTATTACGGAAGGAATGTAACGTGCAGCTGTGTTTCAATTAGCGTTTTTTAAATCAAATGAAGTCGTGTGCATAATCAAAGTGCTCTTGACCATCAGCTTTTGGGAACGTGTCGTGTGAGGGGTCGTTTCAGTGGCTTTCAGTAACACTGAGGGAATTTGGGCCTTTGACCTTTGACCTGCGTTGCAGATGAACCCCATATATCATTCGTTCTGGACGATCTGCCTTTATCTCAACATCTGCAGATGATTGTGCTTTAAATGCTCCAATGATTGTCTGCATTTTTGTTGTTTAAATATTCTCAGACCAATTTATCATGTTGTTAATTACATTTATGCATCAGGCAGAAGCTTTTATTTAAAATATTTTATCAGTTTGATTTTCATGAGTGGCAGCATGCACTACAAGAGCTAAATGTCAGTGTGTGTGTGTGTGTGTGTGTGTGTGTGTGTGTGTGTGTGTGTGTGTGTGTGTGTGTGTGTGTGTGTGTGTGTGTGTGTGTTTTATCAAAACCCTACAAGTTTGAAAAAAAAAAATAGGAGGAAAGTATATTTTGATAATTTTAAATAGGAGGGAAGAACAAACACCAAACTTGTTTACGGAATTAATTTGCCAGAATTATTTGGCAGAAAAAGGCAAACTACATCTACAGGTTTTATTTTACTCTGAAAAAAAATGCATAGAAAAACAAAAAGCTGACAGGAAAAAGCATACGTTTACTATATCATAATCAGTTATTCATTTTTCATGGGTTCTCTCTTGTTTTTGCATGTGTTTAAAATTTCTTTGTATGACAGCCTGGCTAAAAATTATGTTGCACAATTTGGCATGTTTCACTGCATTATTATCACAAATAAAACAAGCACAACTACACAACATGCTTACAAAATCTTTAACACATTTAAATATATTTGAATAAAAAATGGGTGAAAATGTAAATATTTCTAGTCCAGACATCACTTCTGGCCAGTACTGTATATAAAATACAAAAAAATAAATATAGAAAATATGTACTTTAATAAAAAGTTAAATTGGTAGCCAAAGAAGAGCTCTTCTCAATCTCATATTGTTATGAGGACCTCTGCTGGTGGATACGCGCACACACACTTAACACTAATTATTTTGAGCATGCACTGTTTTTATTCTCTCTGTCCAGGTGATCTGCAGGTAAGGTATTCAATTAGTAAAGCTGATATTTATGATCACACATTTACTTTTAATGTTGGCTCTGTTGGCTGTATGTCAGGTGCGCTTTCTTGTTAGTGGCTTGTTATGATTGCTGAGCATTGTTCTCTCTCTCTCTCTCTCTCTCTCTCTCTCTCTCTCTCTCTCTCTCTCTCTCTCTCTCTCTCCCTCTCTCCCTCTCTCTCTCTCTCTCTCTCTCTCTCCCTCTCTCTCTCTCTCTCTCTCTCTCTCTCTCTCTCTCTCTCTCTCTCCCTCTCTCTCTCTCTCCCTCTCTCTCTCTCTCTCTCTCTCTCTCTCCCTCTCTCTCTCTCTCTCTCTCCCTCTCTCTCCCTCTCTCTCTCTCTCTCTCTCTCTCTCTCTCTCTCTCTCTCTCTCTCTCTCTCCCTCTCTCTCTCTCTCTCTCTCTCTCTCTCTCTTAAACTTCAATTAAACTAATTATTTCAGTCAAATGAACTTGTATGAGTATTTAGCACTTTCTTTTTCTTCTTTAAAGTTCACAGAACTGATATATTTTAAGTAAACTGACCTGTTTCATTGTTTTGAGTTTTATGAAATTATTTCTTTTAATTTAGACGAACTTAAGTTTAACTGAAACGGCTGGGATGTCTATTTCCCAGCATGCTTTGCCGATGGCACTCGAAAGGGAGAGTAAATGCTCGAATTAAGTGTAATATAATGTTTTTTTTGTGTGTGCAAGATTAATGTTAAGTGGGAGATTTAGTAGTGATTAATGTTTTGTTATGCTAATTTAGAAGAATTTCTGTTAATGTTCGTTTTAGGATAGTTACCATCATGGAGACAAGTGGTGCATGCAGATTAATTTGAGAGCAAATAAAACCTCTATATTTCTGCACTCATACAGCAAATACTATTCTATAACAAAATTTTGTTTACATGTTAACATCTTAGTATGTTAGCAAACTAGCTTGTTAAAGCTATAGCTAAGTTTATACTAATAAAAGTGTTCACATTGAGATTACATGAAAGTTTTCAAAGTCAAAGTATCTTTATTTGTCTCCCCAAGGAGAAATTAGTTTTGGATAAAGAGATTACTACATGAAGATTTCAACAAAGACAAAGCACAGGTATAGGGTTAAAACAGTTAAAGACAAACAGTACATAAAACATTAAGGCTACTCAGAGAACTGTGCAAAATAGCAAATCACCAATTCCTAAATTCTGCTTATGCAAAAGTGATATCATATCATGTCCATGCATAACATTCAATCACAGATATACAGTATACGGCTATACAGAGTTAAAAACAATTAAAAGACAAAAGGTACATAGAATATTCAAGCTATACCCGAAGAGCTGTGCAAATTGCAAATCACCTTTTTCTAAAATCTGCTTATGCAAAATGAATATCCTAACATGATCATACATAACATTTTAATCACGGATATACAATACATGAATAAATTCATAGTCACATGTTCATCGCTGATCATTTATGAGCTTAATTTAGAGAGGAACAAATGAGCGCTTATACCTATTATATTTGCACAGAGGAACCCTGTACCTCTTTCCTGAGTTCAGTAACTCAAACTCTGAAAACAACGCATGAGTATTATCAGATATAATGTTTTTAGCCTGCCTAATTGTTGTCTGGTCAAAAAGCTCCTGCGGGTTGAGGGGTGGCGATGTACCCATAATTTTTCCTGCCGTCTTGACCAAATTAAAAATCTGAGTTTTTGATTTGACTGTCAAATTTCCAAACCAACTGGTGATACCATATCGAAGAATGGACTCTATTGTTGCTCTATAAAAGATTAACATAATAATTTTACAGACCCCAAACACTCTAAGTCTACGCAAAAAATAGAGGCGCTGATGGGTTCTGGCACAAACATTTGTAACATGTGTGCGCCAACTCAGGTCATTATCAATAAACACCCCTAAGTAGTTAAAAGATGTCACCTTTTAAGTTAAATGTATGAATTAATGTACTCAAACATTTCAAGTTAAAGTACAAAAAAAAAATGCATAGAAAAAAAAAGCTGACAGGAAAAAGCATACATTTACCATATCATAATCAGTTATTCATTTTTCATGGGTTCTCTCTTGTTTTTGCATGTGTTTAAAATTTCTTTCTTTGACAGCCTGGCTAAAAATGATGTCGTACAATTTGGCATGTTTCATTGCATTATTATCACAAATAAAACAAGCACAACTACACTACTAAGTAGTTAAAAGATGTCACCTTTTAAGTTAAATGTATGAATTAATGTACTCAAACATTAAAATTCAAATTAAATTAAAATTTTTAACTTAAAAAATTTGAGGAAACCGATTGCCTTACATTTGTTGAGTTTACCCAACTAATTTGGGTTAACTGCTCAGGTTGACTCTGCAGTCACAGTGACGGTCGTCCCCTAAAGCACACTGACACAGATCTACACACGTGACTGACAGCCACCAGCTGCCTTCCCTTTGCTTCGTGCTGATACTATTAATAACGCTTCTCAATCTCAAACAAACAGATAAACATAGATAGCATATTAAACACCAAGTTTAAACATGCATGCACAAGGACAATTCTCTGCACTTCAAAACAAATGTGTGGCATAAATTGAGAGAAGTGTTTAAAGTGTATTATAGTAATCATTTTGTCAAGTCCTGATCTTGCTGCCATGTGCAATGCAAGACTATCCGCTGTGTGTGTAAGCAGAAACTCAGAGTCTCCTTCAGGCGTCACTTATTTTCCTCTCCAAAGACATGTCTACTTCTGTCTTGGATTGAGTGACTCCTTGACATTTGATCTTCCAGTAATTAATTTCTTCTCAATTATAATATTTATCTTGTTCTGCTTGAACCATAGGGGGAAATGTTCCCCTGTAATTACATAGGAATAAACCATATAGTTGACATAACATTGTAGTATCTTGGTTTAATGGGGAAAAAAAAAAATCATTCCTTCACCTTGGGCATTTAGTTGGAATAAGAGACCATATGTCGTTTAAGTCCTCCTTTAGCCAATAATTGTATCCCTTAAAACTCATCTTTGATCACCAAAATTGCACATTTAAATGTTTTTTTCCTTAAAAAAAAATATCTTGAATGTAACTCGACACCCTTGCCTCATTTAGTATACGCGGTTCTATGAATATGCAAATGAGCCCCGCCTCCACTCACTCACTCACTCAGAGATCCACTCGTTGACGATCACACGTTGATCTGATTGGTTACAGGGTAGTTTGTGACGTCAGAAACACCAGCGTGTTTTTGAGACTGTTTTTGGTTCACTGCAGTTTTAAGGAGAAAATACTCAGCAATGCTGTCGACTTATGAATTTACACATGGACTTGGACCACAGGGAGACTTTAACTATCTACTCAATCCCACTGTATTCACTGTTCACAGTATAGCCTATTGTAATTGACTGTTTGGGAAACCTACATTCTATAAAATGCTGGGTTGTTTTATCCCATGTTTGGGTCAAAGACGGACAACATTTTAACTAGGGTTTGTTGAAATGAAGTGTTATTTTATGTGTTTTTGCACAAGATTAATATATGGGGAGAACCGTTAGTGTTTAATGAGAGTAGAGCCTGTGGTTAGATTGAGGATGGGTCTAAAAACATTTTTACACCTGTATTTGTGCTATTGCTATAGCTGAATGATTGAAGCACTTAATTTACCAGAGTAACACTTACTTGGTCTTTTTAAGGCAATCAGTTTGCATGGTTTTAACAAGTAAATCAGATCGTTATTCGAGTACATACAAATTCCAAGTTGCATTAAAGTCCCCCTGTTGGGTTTGACCATATTTGACCCAAACATGGGTTAAAAACAACCCAGCATGTTTTAGAGTGTATGCACACAGTTCACACTGGCAGTTTAAAACTTATCATTGGCGATATAGTTGTCTTGATAAGCACCGAGATCAAATCAATTTAGAACAAGTACCAGATAAGGAGCTGTTTGCACATTTGTGAAGCCTAGGAAAAAGCTTAACACACTGTGCCCTGTCAGTGCGTATGATGAAACGTGATTCCCCACCAATCCCAGGGGTCGGGAAGTGTCAAGGAAAGATGATCAGCGAGATGCCTGGCATACTTTCCACCGATGGTTCACCCATTTCAAAACCACTTGTGCTAGAGCTCCAGAATTTACTACAGGTTGGGAATCACAAAGCTAAAGGACTTGAACGAGGGAAGGAATCCCTGGAGGTAAACGATGTCAGAAAGGAAGCCCTCAGCAAACAAGAACATTAAAAAGCTGCGTGCCATAAGCATGGTGTGCAGTTTAACCCGGAGCTGGCAGCAGTGGGTGAGCGAGAATGAGGACAAGCAGGCGAGTGAACCCAGCGGATGGGCCCCGGGAGACCCCAAAGATTCAGGAAAGATCCGACCCTCTCAGAAGTCTCTTCCCAGCCAGGACCTTACCCATAAAAACCAGGATGATGTGGAGACACGCATCAAAACCGGACCAGTGCTGAGAACCGTGACGAGGGACGTCCAGGAGAGAAGTGTGGGCATTGACTTTCTGACCAAACGCATCAGTAAGGACCCGGTCACGGATGACCTGGATAAGATGCTGAGCAAGAAAGGGTCGCCCACGCTCCGGAGAAAGTGCTCCAACATGGTTTCGGAGCTGAGGCGGGGCTGGAAGGACATGGAAGAGGAGAAAAAGGAGAGCGGAGAGGATTATAAGGATACAGGAGTACAGATGGGAGTCAATCAGGAGGAGAACGGGAATAACAGGAACAATGAAAGCACTGCGGTCACTATCAAAAGATCCTCTGTTCTCGGGTAAGTTCGGGTTTTCTAATTCAGATGAGATGTTTTTTGTAGAACAAAAAGTGATAAAGGAGATGTCGTGTGATCTTTTAGTAGGGTAGTTAGAAAGTTATGTAGATGTCGTAAATCAATTTGATTATAACATGCTATGTTATTTTAGTGAATCACTTTAAATAACATCCATGTGTTTAATAGAAATCCCATATGTGTGTGTAATCTGTACCATGTAGTGCACCATTTATTCACCGTTAGGTTATTATATTTAATAATATAAGGAATAGGCCTATCACATGAGCTTGACAGCCATATTGAATATTCAGACCAACTGTTATTCAAAACTTTAATGCACAAGAAGTTAATATGAAGAACATTACATTTTAGACTAAATAGAGACAGTCAGTTTTCTTCTCTATTTCCACTCCACCAAAGAAAACCGTTCCAAATGAATCTACAACTGAATTGAACCGACTGTGTGGCGTTTCAGAATGAATCAGTGTTTTTGAACGAATCGATTGAATGATTTATTCAGTGAGTCACTCATAAATTAGTGTTTTGAAAGAATGTGCTTAATTAATTATTAAGACAGCCACTTGTTTCGTTCCTGAATTAATCTGGGTTTTTTAAATAATTGGTTGAGTGAAAGATTCAGTGACTCACACATACAGTCACTAGTTTAGTTTCTGAATGAATTACTGTTTTTGAACAGTTCACTCGTAAAGACGGTCATTTATGAGCACTTTTGGTACACTGGTTTCAAACACCTTTTTAGTCAACAGTTTCATTGTTTAATAAATTTGATTTTGAAAGAACGTGTTTAATTATTTATTCAATAACTCATAAAGACAGCCACTTGTTTCGTTCCTGGATTAATCTGTTTTTTGTTTTTTTTATTGGTTGAGTGAAAGATTCAGTGACTTCTATAGATGGTCACTTGTTTCGTTACTAAATGAATCTGTGTTTTGTTTTTTGAAAGAATTGGTTGAGTAAAAGATTCAATGACTAACTCATACAGTCACATGTTTAGTTTCTGAATGAATCTGTGTTTTTTAAAAATTGGCTGAGTAAAAGATTCAGTGACTCACTCATACAGACATGTTTCGTTTCAGAATGAATCTGCGTTTTTGAACGATTCACTCATTAAGAAAGTCATTAATGAGCACTTTTAAACAAATGTGACCAAACGAAATAGCTTTAATAGCCTATAACAAATTTTGATACACTTTATTTGTACATTACAATTTGCATTATTTCATTAACCATATATTCTACAATCTTCTTAGGGGCAAAAAGGAAATTGAAGATGCCAACAAAATAAATGCCTTGTCAAAAAAATACAGCGCTGTGGGGAGTTTAAAAAGCCGCTGGCAGAACTGGGCATCGGAGCACACGGTCAACCAGAAGCTCAACCCCTTCAGCGAGGACTTCGATTATGAGTATTCGATGTCGACGCGGCTGCGGAGAGGCGAGGAGGGTTACGGGCGGCCCAAAGAGGGCAGTAAGACTGCAGAACGGGCCAAACGCGCAGAAGCGCACATCCACCGCGAGATCGATGACATGTGCTTCATCATAAGGACCATGGCGGACCGGGATTCAGACGGATGCACCAGAGTGACCTTCGGAGATCTGTTCGACAGATATGTGCGGATCTCTGATAAAGTCGTGGGAATACTAATGAGGGCCAGGAAACATGGAAAAGTGGCGTTCGAGGGGGAGATGCTGTGGCAGGGCCAGGATGATGACGTCATTATTACTCTGTTAGTATGACGTGAGACTAATGCGATGTGCTGATGTCATTCACTGTACAATCTAATTACTTAAACTTACTTAAAAAGCATGCAAAATGGGAGGAAAAAACACAACATTCAATTCATTTTAAGTTAGATATACTGGGTGCATCTTCCACACATTTTATTTATTTAAGTTGAGATGGTTAAAGTCCCCCTGTAGTCAGTCATTTTATCCCTTTAATTTTATCTTTGATCACCAGAATGACATACAGTATTTAAAAAATATTTCCTTGAAAAATGTCTTCATGCTCTAAAATATCTTGAATGTAACTCGACACCCTTGCCTCATTTAGTATATCCGGTTCTATGAATATGCAAATGAGCCCCGCCTCCACTCACTCACTCACTCAGAGATCCACTCGTTGACGATCACACGTTGATCTGATTGGTTACAAGGTCGTTTGTGACGTCAGAAACACCAGCGATTTCAAACCGTGTTTTTGAGACTGTCTTTGGTTCACTGCAGTTTTAAGGAGGAAATACTCAGCAATGCTGTCGACTTATGAATTTACACATGGTTTGTCTTAAAGCATATTAAAAACACCAAATATAATCAACATTAAAAGCTGGATTTTCACATCAGGGACTTTAATGCAACTTAGAATTTGTATGTACTTGAATAACGATCTGATTTTCTTGTTAAAACCATGCAAATGGATTGCCTTAAAAAGACTAAGTGTTACTCCAGTTAATTAAGCGCTTCAATCATCCAGCTAGCAATAACACAAATACATGTGTAAAAATGTTAATGTTTTTAGACCCATCCTCAATCTAACCACAGGCTCTACTCTTCAGAAACCCCTTTAAATCAGTTTTTGAGTTCACATAACTTTTTAGTGCGATGAACATTTAATTTAGTGAATCATAACTTTATATTAACTTTTCCAATGTGGAAAAGTTGATGATATAGTTTAAAGTCAGACATTTTTTTTTTACCTTTCCTTTGAAAGTAAAAATAACAGCTGTTTTTTGTAACAATATTGCATTGGTAGAAAAAAAAAAGTATATTAATATAAAAGAAGATCCAAGTGCTCAACCAAAGGAAACACTAATCACTATAATGGTGACAAATCCAATATCATAGATAGTCAATGTCTGTTATATTCTCTCAGAAACAATATTCAAGTTCAATTAAAAATGAATGAAACTAAAGAATATAGCTCAGAATGATTGATGATACAAATGATACAAATCAGTTTATCTTAATTGGGCTTTACTGAGTAACAAAGGCATAGTACATGCAGATTGCTAGATTTTTACAATTAAAATCAATCATTTTTGTACACTAAAGGGTGAGGTTTTACAGCGTCAACTTTGTACTGAATGTGAATGATTTTGCTGCTATTGATAAAACATAGAAAGGTGAAACAACTACAGGTAGGCATTCGATGCGTTTACATGTTACACTTTACAATAACGTCATTACTGCATTAACTAACATGAACTAACAATGAGAAATATATTCTTACAGCATTCATTAACCTGTGTTAATGTTAGTTCACAGTGCGTTATATGTTAAAAGATACAATTTTTAGTCTTAAAAATTTAGTGAGATTAACATGAACTAAGACTAATAAATGCTGTTCATTGTTAGTTCATGTTAAATGAAAG
>JAVALU010001057.1:77500-177500 GCA_030770095.1 Gila robusta
CTTCTACATGCATCTTGAGAATAAATGTGATTAAAGCATTCACTTGATTTAAGTTTAGTGGACATAGAGTAAATGCATCTTAACCTTTTAGACTGAAAACATCCCATAACATTTAGTTTTTAACATTGTTTTGGTGGTTCCATCTTTAATTGAGGAGTCGTACTGTACTAAATACTGTCACTTGCACCCTAGGTAGGGCCAAAAGCCAAAATTACATTTCTAAACCTTTTGTTGTCAGCATACTGAAGAAGTCCTGTCTCAGCATATACAGTCAAGAGAATAGAGAACCTGAGGATTTCTGCTTTACAAACAAAACATAATGGATCTTTAGGGAGAGTACATGTACACTATTCCACTGAAAAAATGGGCACTGCCTAAATATCTGTAGCAAAACTGTGAGTGATTACACACATTAAATGCTTTCTGGTTGGATCTTGCAGTATCATCTCAGGGGTGTACTTATATAAATGCTTTGGCTCTTCAAAACCCTCTTGATTCTTCTTCATGATTGGTCATCAGGGACGTGACGTACAGTATAAGCTGAAACCCAGCCTGGATGAAGACGGCACTGTAGGGCTGTTTAGTTAATGCTCTGCTGAATGATTCCTTAGTGGACGCTGTTCTGCTTTTAGAGTGACATTTACACTTTATAAGACAGCAAAACACTAGATTCTACGGTGGCCGAGAGAGCTCAACGTGCGGCAACCTAAAGAAGACGCATGCAAATAGAAAAAAATGCATGCAAATAGAAAAAAACACCACCAAATTAAAAAAAACATCTTCATCGGTTTCACAACACACGGTCTCCAAATACTCACAACACAACCAAATACAGAAACGCGCTGCAAAAGCTCACAACACAACCAAATACAGAAACGCGCTGCAAAAGTTCACAACACAACCAAATACAGAAACGCGCTGCAAAAGTTCACAACACAACCAAATACAGAAACGCGCTGCAAGTAACACAGACCATAACGGAAATGTTTCCGGGGAACCAAATAAAAAAAAAAAAAAATTAGAAGGTTGGCAGGTCTGCACTAACCACAATCCTAAGCATAACACTGACGTCTCTGATTTGTCGAACTCACGGTTACCATGGCGACGTTTACCGCCCCCGCGAACGGCTTAAGTCAGGGGTGTCAAACTCAGTTCCTGGAGGGCCACTGTCCTGCAGAGTTTATCTCCAACCAGCTCCAAAAACACCTGCCTAGAAGTTTCTAGTAATCCTGAAGACCTTGATTAGCTGGATCAGGTGTGTTTAATTAGGGTTGAAGCTAAACTCTGCAGGGTTGTGGCCCTCCAGGAACTGAGTTTGACACCCCAGGCTTAAGTGATCAGAAGTATAATACCGGTGTTGTGCCGAATTTCGACTCCCTACCAAATTATTACCCCCCTCGTTGAAATCAGTTTCTGATTGCCTAATCCTAACCCCACCCCTAATCCTAACCCCTCCCCCACAACTAATCCTAAACCTACCATACTAGGGGGGTAATAATTTGGCGGGGGTCAGAATTCGGCACCACACCGGTAACGTTGGTTTATTTACCTTTGCCTTTTTTGCCGTTAAGTTGCCTACAAAGATGAACTTATCAGGGCATTCTCAGCACTCAAACACAGAAGGGTGGATTTCTAAAAAGGGCTCAGGTGAAATCTACGCCCGCCGCCCGGTGAGCTCAGCTGTCCACGGTGCTGAAATAACGCGAAGCCCATCATTGTATTTATGATAAGTTCGGTTCAGTGTCAGTCAGACACGTTTTCTTCTTTGCTTTTGTTAATAATTTAAGTTGAGGGGATGTTTGAGCTGTTTATTTTATGTCAGCCCAGACAGCTGAAAATATACTGCGCTTATCAATTAAGCAGAGAAGTTGCCGTCCGTGAAAGGGCGAGGCTTATTCCAAAACGCTGTATAAATTGTATATAGTTTTAATCAAATAAGGTTGGATGATTTCTATGTTGAGCTGCCTGTTCATGAAGCTAAAAGTGCACGTAATAAAATAATATACCATTGATGCAAACCAACAGGAATCGTTGCTTTTTTTGCTCTATTATGTTTATGTTTTATATGGGTAGGGCCCCATATTAGTTATTGAAATGGGCCCCCGGATGCATAAGGCCGCCACTGATGCTATAATAAGCAAGACAAATTTACTCATTTAAGGTTTATTTAGATATTGTTACCCTATTAAACTGTTGGAATAAGTCATATTTTGTAGTTTTTGGGAAAACACACAAAAAATTAAATACGCAATATATGATATTTGTGAATCATTTCAGGCAAAAAATCAAGTCATCAAGTGAAAGGCCCATGGTGCTTTCTTCTGAGCTACTGTGCATGACCTTTTTCTTTATGACTTTGGTTTGATTTGAACCTTTCAGAGCCCATTTCTTCTGCCTTTCATTCTTTTTCTTTTCCTTTTCAGCCTTTTTATCTTGTTTTTCTTTGTGTGCCTTCTCCAGTTCCATCTTCTCAGGTGTGTCGGTCACGATTCTTGTTTTTACTTTCTTTCTCATCATTCTGGGCCTTCTTGCTGTGGCTTTTGGCAAGGGAAGTATGACTTTTGGAGACACATAACTCCCATGGGCACTAGAACCAGTTTCATCACTTGATGAGTGCTTGGATTTGGTTATAATAAATAATCATAAGTGGGGGTGAGTTGTGCCACTGGCACAACTTAAACCAGGCCCTTTGGCACAAATCACCCCAGACCCACAAGTTTGAAAAACTAGCATGATCCTGCAGTTAAGAGCTAACATCATGCTAACTCTATAGACTCATTGCGTAGCCTGCTAAAGCCCTAAAACATGTGTGAAATGTTTTCAAACTTGTCTATGATTGTTCAGACACTACAATCAAAAAACCTTAATCATAGAAATTCTACTTTGAAAGGAAAAAAACAGTTTTTTGAGATAAAATGTGCTTGCCTCTCATACTATGTGTCTCTCTTCTTTGGAGGATGAGTAAAATGGATGGCTTTTCAAAATGATGTGGTCACATGACCAATTTCAAGGGGTGGATCTACTTACCCCCTGGCACAAATCACCCCACTCTCCCCTACTTTTTATAGTTCTTCTATACTCTTTGCTTACAGCTCAAAATTCTACTTTATTTTATTTCTTTTAACTTTTTTTTTCGCAAAACACAGATTACATTTTTTATGACATATAACTTGTATACAATATACAAAATGTATTAACAAAATGTTCAATGTCATCAGAATACAAATGAGAAAAGAGCAATGAGCTGAAAACTAAAATAAATAAATAAATAAAAAAGATAAAGAAGAACATGAAGGCAAGGTATTAATCTATACATCAGTTACACTGTACAAATTGTTTCATGTTATGTTTAAATTTTCATAAAGAAACGTTTCATAAGAAATGTTAGGTAATGTAGGGTCCAAAGGTTTAAAGTTGAGACACTGACACACAGATATAACGGATATAAAACGCATATTTTAACAGTTTTTTTGTAAAGTAAAAATAAAAAAATAAATTTATTTGCAACCGTTATGTTAACAGCATTATATTTCTGTCGTCAGAACAGCTATTCAGCTGATGGACAACGTGCTGCGTTGTCATGGGAACATCCCAGGTGAAAATATTTACGTTGGAAATTACGTTGTCTTTCGTTGCTCCCTTCATCAAGTAACATAATGGCTACATAATGGCACACTAGTGCCAAGCTCACTTCAAAGTACCACTTGAAGAGCTCTGCCGTCTGCCCTTCGAAGGGAGTAGGGCATAGGGATGCTCACGAGCAATAAGCACGTCCCAGCCGGGTTCGTCACTTATTTGGTTCCCCGGAAACATTTCCCTTGTGGTCTGTGTTACTTGCAGCGCGTTTCTGTATTTGGTTGTGTTGTGAACTTTTGCAGTGCGTTTCTGTATTTGGTTGTGTTGTGAGTATTTGGAGCACGTGTGTTGTGAAACTGATGATGTTTTCTTAATTTGCGGGTGTTTTTTTTATTTGCATACGTTTTTTTTCTATTTGCATGCATTTTTTTCTATTTGCATGCGTTTTTTTTTCTATTTGCATGCGTCTTCTTTAGTTTGCAGCACGTTGAGCTCTCAGCCACCGTAAGATTCCTGCATTTGTGATGTGCATTAAAGTGCCCCTATTATGCTTTTTCAGATATTACCGTGTATTATAGCTGTGTGTGAATAAAAAAGATCAAAGTGCTGATAAATGGAGTTACTCTCCTAAAAGAAAGAAATGATTCTGAACTGAAACGAGTCGTCAGTAATTCAGTCTCACTTCCTGCTGAACCTATGTAGGTTTGTAACTAATTTGCATAATGTCAGTCTATGCTTTTGATTGGCTGAACAGCGTCTCTTAGCTCCGCCCTCAAACACTGTAGTGTATCTGAGACTGGAAGAGTTTGGTTCGTGTTGTTCATGTCGAGAAGACGCTGTTTTCTGCTGACAAAGCAAATCCACTTTGATGAGAGTGATACAGTGTTCGGCGAGTATAAAATGAGGAATGCTCGAGAAATCCGGTTATGCTTCCAGCATGTAAAAGGAATATGTGTTGGAATGGCCTGGTGACGGATCGCTCACAGTCACATGAGACATTCAAAGACATTTGCATTCTCAAGCTCCTGAACTGACTCAAGATCAAAACACTGAGAGACTGACTCCCACCCTCTCCAGACGGACTCAGACTGATGACTGAAACACACTGATGATATGTGTGCGCAACGCTGTCGACAGATAGTGTGTGACAGCTGACAGATACAGCTTCTGAAGAGAGCAAGCTAGATCAGAAGAACTGAGAGGATGTTGAGGAATATTTTCTTAAGTAGGGCAGTTGAGTTGGCTGTATGAATTTTTAAGAAGAGATTAAACATGTTCTTTGTTATGTTTAAGTTCAGACATACTGTACTTGGTGTCTTCAACAGGGTTATTCTTTATATAAGACAAATCAGTCTAATCCGGACCTTTATTCACACTCTACCGTTGAAAAGTTTGGGATCAATACGTTTTTTGGGGGGTTTTTTTTGGAAAGATATTAATACTTTTACTCAGCAATGATGCATTAAATTGATTAAAAAGACTTTTACATTGTTACAAAAAATTTTAAATAAATGATGTTCTTTTGAACATTCTACTCATCAATTATAGGTTTATAAATGAGAAAAAGTGTTCTATAGGTATGAAAAGTTTACTAGTAGATGTTTATTTTATGATGTCACACAAATTCAACATGCTTCGTGATTGAGATATTGAAATCGGTTGACAGATATTGGAAATACACCAGTGTTGGTGAAGCAACTTTGTTCTAAAGGTTTAAGACCTTTATGGAAACCAGGATTTTTCGGAGCCAGTTTGAGAGGTTTAACTCGACATCATTGCAAGGTGCGATTTTCTGTAATTGTGCTCTTTTTCCTGGTTTTTAAACTTTATTTTAAAAGGTTTTTTTTTACGTTATTTACCGATAACAGTTTCCTCAGCTGCATCTTTCAAAGATCATTCTTTTTTATATATTCAAATCAGAGCAAGTCTGATGTTAAAGTCATGAAAACAGAAGTTGTGCTCGTCTTTTCTTCCCTTTTGTGACATCTATCCGAGTGAAACACTTCTTAAACAAGTACAAATGTGGGCGGGGCTTGATTTTGTCCATGGGGAATTGATTGGATGGTTGTGGTTTGCTATTGGCTGATCTCATGTGAGTGACAGGTTGCCCCGCCCTCGTCATCAGAGAAGAGAAGAGATGAAGGGAAGTTATTCTGATTCAAGATTACCAGGAACATGAATTTAAAACGATGTGCACTGAGAAATCATTTAGAATAAACACCGCAATATTGCATTAAAAATAAGAATTGTCAACTTTGTTTTTAAGGTGACTTTAATGGTGTGAAATGATTCTTGTTGAGACTTTAAATATGCACTCATCGGTCAGTCATTGCAGATTTGATTTCAGCATGCATGTAGTTCAAGCATTCCTCAGTGAGTTTTCCAAGTCTACACACCTGAGCAATGTAAAATATGTGTTCAGTGTTTCTCATTTCTTAGTTGAAGTGCTAAGCTAGGGTTAAAATCACTTGCTTATCTTGGAACATTATGTACATTTCTTCTTAGGAATACACCATGTATACTCTTAAAAATAAAGGTTCTTTATTGGCATTGATGTTTCCTTGAAAAACCTTTAACATCCATGGAATCTTTCCATTGCACAAAAGTTTCTTAATCGTGGAAAAAGGTTCTTTAGATTTTTAAAACCTTCTTCACATTAAGAAAAAAATGGTTCTTTTTAGGATCTGATCACTGAAAGGTTCTTTGGAGAACCCAGACTACTTCTTTAATGGCATCGCTGTGAAACCCCCCTTTTGCAAGCTTTATTTTTAAGAGCATCGATCTCAATCAATCTTCAATGAAACCTCACATATACTGAGACTCAGACTTTCATTGTAAGTCTCAGGTGTCGGTGAGCTGATCATCGATATGGATTGTTCTGCATGTCTATTTATTCACTCCTCAGCTATTTTTACTTTAGAGAGTTAGCTGATGCCAAAGGGAAGGGATAAAGATAGTCTGTCTAATTTCAGCTCTGATTAATATTCATCTGAATCGAGGCTATAGAGGAGCCGGCTGCTATTGTCATCTTCACAGCAATGAAGCATATTACATTTCTTTTTTGCTAATTATTTTGCTGTAATTGAAGCACTTTGGCATTATCAGCTCTCCTTTAGTGAATTATTACCAAGTAAAGGATGGATTGATCTGATACTGAGCTTTGTTAAGACGCTGGACTGGCTGTCAGTGGAAGTCAGCAAGTGTTCATTTATGGTGCAAATCAGTTTATATTGAACATGTTTAGTTTTATGCAAGGATAAGCTTCTTATATGCACGCTAAGCAGTGTTATTCTGACTGTTGAGGTCAATAATAACTCACTGATGTCATTACCTGTCACAAACCTTCAGTCAGATTGCAATCATTGGATCCCTTGAATGAATAACTCACACTGAACTGAAATATACTTTTCAAAGCATTGGTTTGTGTGGTTATGACTGGGGATGCATGATATATCGGCCAACGCATCGGTATCGGACGATATATGTTCTTTTTCAATGTTATCGGCCCAATAAGAAAATTTGGCAGATATGTTAAAGCCGATAAATAATGTATGATTTCCTTCAGCTGAGACACTTCAGATGTGCACTGTTCAACATGATGGTTTTGAATGGCTTGAAATATGATTGGAATCACTTCAAAAAAGGAAAATACAGTTCAGTGCAATATGTGCAGCTCAAGTCTGTCATATAAGCTACATAAAATAATAATGAGAACATCATAATTGTGTGCTTGGGACATGGTTTTTAATGGTGAGACTTGTTTTTGTAATCAGGCTCTCAAAAATGATATAAAAAAATTGGATTTAGATTTATCGGCCAATATATATCAGTTATCGGCTTTTAAATATAAAGAATTATCGGTTATCTGTATCGGCCAAAAATATTCATATCAGTGCATCTTTTGCTAACAAGCTAGATGTAACAATTTGACATTTGATTAGTGATATTGTTATTCAGCTCAAATCAGTATTGATTCAGTTCAATAACTGGGTCAATGTTGCAAACTTCATCAACTTAAAAAAAAAGTATTCAGCTATAAAGAAGACAACTTCATTATTCAGTTTATTCTGTTTGTATCATTGACCATCATTTTCCAGTTTATCCCTTTAAAGCTGCTTTGAAACAATCTGTACTGATAAAGCTGACTTGATTTGACTGTTGCTGAACTTGATGTATTGTATGGTGATTTGTCCATTTGCTGGAAATGGCGAGTATCGGGTTTCACTTTCCTTGGTTACATTTGCTGAGGCAACATATCAAATTTGGGTTGGAACAAGCAGCTGAAAGTTAAGAGGTCATAACTGATTATAGCTTAGACTCTTTTCAATGGCATAAACAACAAAATAAGATGACAGGCTCTCCTTTGTGGATCTTGAGAGAGTTTTATAAGCAGAAAGTTCACAGTCCCAGTGGACAGACGCCTTGTTTCCCTAAAATAGGATTTTGAAATGCTTTCAAAATTCTTGCTCCTGATTAAATATTTATATCTGTCTCAGTACTTTGAGTCCATATTAGCTTGCAATGCTTGCTATTTATAATCTCTCTAAAGACCTCGACTGTTTCAAATGTGCAGCGATTATTTCGCCTCTGTTTCGTCTGCTAAGCAAGTTATTGGTAGGCCAACGTTGAGGATATTTTTAAAGTTGTGTCTATTTAAAATGGATCACTACCTTTTTTTTAACTTGCTAAAATAAGTAATATATTTGGAGTACATCTTTGTAGTTTTTGAATAGTGGAATTGTAGAGAAACAAAGACCTAGAGCAGGGGTAGGCAAGTTCGGTCCTAGAGAGCCGCTTTCCTGCAGAGTTTGGCTCCAACACTGAAAAAAACCTCACCTGCCTATAGTCTTAGTAATCCTGAAGACATTGATTAGCTTGTTCAGGTGTGTTTGATTAGGGTGGAACTAAATTCTGCAGGACAGTGGCTCTCTAGGACCGAACTTGCCTACCCCTGACCTAGAGCCATTAAAGAGATCTATTATGTGCTTCTACAAAGTCTCAATGTTGTTTTTGGGCTCTATGAAAACCTTTTCCTGCTTGAATGTTGATTATTTTCCTCATATTCTCCATTGTTGCGGCTCCTCTCTTCCCAGTCTGTCAGTAACGCTCTGTTTACTTCCTGTCTCTATGAAGCCCCTCCTTCTGAAAAGCACACTGTGCTCTGATTGGTCGGCTGGATCAGTGTGTTGTGATTGGTCGAGCGCTTCGAGTGTGTTTGGGAAATGTCTCGCCCCTTACCATAACCGCCAGTTTAACACACTTCTAACTAACTCAACCAGGCCCCACCCCTTTATTCTGCGTATGAATTATTATAATGAGGAATATTGTTCGTTCCCGGAAGAAACTCAAGACTACAATGGAGGTGTTTCAGGGAGTTCAGAAACACTGACACTGATATAGAGAATAACTCCCGCTGGAGGGAGTTTGCAGAGCTTTTTCATGCTCATACAGGAAAGTTAAACATGAAAAAAAAGCATTATTGGTCCTCATTAATACTTGGGAAACGTTATTCAGTCTTAACTTTTGATAAGACGTCATGCTGAATCACTTTAGATGCGGTGAGGTAATCTCACACTTGAACAGTGGTTCCCTGAGATCCAGATTGGGTTTGGAGATGTAATGAATCAAGGAGACCCACATCAGGCCAGGATCCAATATCTGTATCCAATTCCTGAATTCAGGTGACCTACTTTATAGAGCAGGGACAATCCCTTTATCTTGGATGATGGCTTGAAATTGGGAAAGGGGGCCAAGATTGGAAGCTTTTTCTTGGCTCACATATGGGACAATTAGCTGTCTCTTTCCCTCGGTCTTCAAAGAGCTCAATTAGAGCTTTAGCGAGCGTGTAACGAGGAGTCCGAAGTGTTGCAGCTTCAGAGTTTCTGAGCTAGCGCTATTGAACTTTCCTCTCGAGTTTCAACATCACAGGCCTGCATACTCAGATCTGTCTACAGATACACTTTCAGTAGTCAAGTCGTCACATTAATCAATTTATTTAAACTCTCAAGAGACCAATTAAAAGTGTGTTAAGTAGCCACCGGCTTCACGATGTGCTTGTTTTGTGGTGAATCTTGGATTTAAAAAGGCTGCAATGAGTTTTCCATGTTGGACAATTTCATGGTTATTGTTAAATATACAATTAAATATAGTTTGGCTTTCTTCTCAGCAAGCTAAGAGGATAAAATTAGGACATGTAGCAGTTTTCTGACACTCTACACTTTCACAACTCATGATGCATCTGAGATGCGTATTTAATATAAGGACCAATAATGCTTTTTTTGGTAAATTTTTATCTTTCTTCAGTGTGTAATGTTGCTGTTTGATCATGAAAAAGCTCCAGTTCTTTTCTATATCAGTGTCAGTGTTTTTGAACTCCTGAAACGCCTCCATTGTAGTCTTGAGTTTCTTCCGGGAACAAACACGTCACAATATTCCTCATTATAATAATTCATATGCAGAATAAAGGGGCGGGGCCTGGTTGAGTTAGTTAGTAGTGTGTTAAACTGGCGGTTATGGTAAGGGGGCGAGACATTTCCCAAACACACTCCAAGCGCTCGACCAATCACAACACACTGATCCAGCCGACCAATCAGAGCACAGTGTGCTTTTCAGAAGGAAGGGCTTCATAGAGACAGGAAGTAAACAGAGCGTTACTGACAGACTGGGAAGAGAGGAGCCGCAACAATGGAGAATATGAGGAAAATAATCAACATTTAACCTTAAAAACCTGCTCTAGACTTTGTTAAAGGGCATAAATGGCCTATTTAAAGGCCTGCAATGCATTTTGACCATTTTAAAAGTTTTCCCAGTGAGATAGAAGGCCAAGAATTCAACTTGTTAAGCTCATCAGGCTACGTTGGTAATCATTTGCAATGTTTATCTGTGATTTACTGTGACTCTTTTGAGAGCATAATGTAGGGCTGTCGCGGTGAAAGAATTTCTCTTGCGGTAATTTTGAGTGGCTCAATAGCGCGATATGCGGTATTACCGCCATTTATTTATTTATTTATATTTATTTGTTGCTATATAAAAACGTGTTACGATGTAGTCAGCATGCACAAAAACAAGAACATTTTCAGTAACCAATGAAACCGAAACTAAACGGCGTTCTCTGCACGTCGAAAGACTGTCACACAGCGCGCACATTGTTAGGCCTGCAGGACTGTCTTTGAGTGAGACATTAAACCGTTCATTCAACGAAAACATTCAAAATCTCGGATTCATTAAATGATAGATGTAATGAAACAAGGTTTTAATTATTTTTTAACTTTGAGCTCCACTTTTCCAGGCTTAGCTGACCAGCAATGCTTTGCTTTTGGGCAACGCTGAAGCAATGCGTGACTCACTGCTTTTTTCCTCGCGCTGTGTAATGCTGACCAGCTCTGACGCTGACGCCATTCATAGTAAATACCCTTACATGTTAAAAGGATGATACGACAAATATATTTCGCTTTCCTTGGAAACGGCAACCTTTTCACGAATATAGCCTACATGACTTGACTTCAAAGACAGGCGCAGGTAATCGCACGCGCTCAGTTGATCACATTCACTGTCTGTTCAGGCTTAAGTCCAAATCCACGAAGCCTCTGTACAAATCACCATTATAAACAGTCTTGTTATCATTAACTTATTTAACATTCAATACACATGGTACGAAGTTCAAAACAAGAAGGGTCAAAAAAGAAAACACGTGAATATCGCGGTTGCTGCGGTTACTTGCATTCCTCTGCGGTTGGCCTGTCAATAGCGCGGTACCGCAATATTGCGGTTATCGCGACAGCCCTAGCATAATGTATACACTATAATATAAGTTTAAAGATGCTAAATATGATTCAAAACAGCAATGGTGCTGTATTTCCCCGCCAAACCTGTTGCCGTATACATTTTAAAGTTTGGGTTGGTATATATAGGCCTAACACACATGATGTAAAACAATATGTATTTAATTGCTTTATGCATGTGTTGCAGTTTTCTACAGTGGGTCACTGGGGGTTAAAGTAAATTAAAAATTAAGTTTACTTTTATTGAGTACATACCGTTAATGATCTTGCAGTCAAGATTTATTCAATAGTAAATTAATAAATTTATTCAGCAAGGAAAAATTAAAATGATTTAAAGTGACAGTAAAGACATTTATATTACATATTCACTTTGTATTTTAATTATATTATACTTTATAATCATCAAAAAATCCTAAAGAACGTATCACGGTAAATCTGAAACTGAAAAACTGAAAAATCTGTTTTTAACACTGATAATTAGGGATGCACGATATATCGACCACATATCGATATCGGCCGATAAATGGTCTTTTTTGATGTTATCGTTATCGATCCGATAAGAAAATTGGGCCGATATATCAATGCCGATAGATAAGAGATTATTTACTTCAGTTGAGAGATGCGCGCTGTTCGCCATCAGAAAGAATCAGAAAGAAAGAAAGAGCTTTATTGCCAAGTGTGCTTGCACACACAAGGAATTTTCCTTGGTACTGAAGCTTCCAGTGGACATATACAAATACAGATACAACAAGAAACATAGTAATACAAATAGTAATACAAATTCTACAAATAAAATTATAAAAAATATGAAAATACTATAAAAATATATGGTCACAGTTGGGTTTTGTCAGAATAAACATTTACAGATTATGAACATATTTACAGTATTTTGTGTAGTATGAATAAATATAAATATCACCTGAATTTTTAAGATATTGCACTAAACAGTGGGAGTATTGCACTTACAGGCATATGCCTTGGGAGATATGTTAACTGTTCAGAAGGGAAATGGCCTGTGGGAAGAAACTGTTCCTGTGCCGAGATGTTCTTGTGGCCAGTGATCTGAGTCTCCGTCTTGACGGTAACAGTTCAAACAGGTGGTGTCCAGGGTGAGTGGAGTCTGTGATGATTTTACCTGCTCTCTTCCTCACTCTGGAAGAGTACAGGTCCTGGAGGGTTGGCAGGGGGGCACCAATAATCCTCTCCGCAGTCCGGACTGTCCGTTGTAGTCTCCTGATGTCTGATTTGGTAGCTGAACCAAACCAGACAGTGATGGAAGTGCATAAAACAGACTCAATGACAGCTGAGTAGAACTGAATCAGCAGCTCCTGTGGCAAGTTGAACTTCCTCAGCTGGTGAAGGAAGTACAGTCTCTGCTGGGCCTTTTTCACAGTGGAGTCAATGTGATTGTCCCACTTCAGGTCCTGAGAGATGGAAGTGCCCAGGAACCTGAATGACTCCACTGCTTCCACAGTGCTGTTCATGATGGTGAGTGGGGGGAGTGCTGGGCTGTTCCTCCTGAAGTCCACGATCATCTCCACTGTTTTGAGCATGTTCAGCTCAAGGTTGTTATAACTGCACCAGACAGCCAGCTGTTCAACCTCCAGTCTGTGAGCAGACTCGTCACCGTTTTGGATGAGACTGATGACAGTGGTGTCGTCTGCAAATTTTAGGAGCTTGACAGTGGGGTCTTTAGAAGTGCAGTCATTAGTGTACAGGGAGAAGAGCAATGGGGAGAGAACACACCCTTGGGGGGCGCCAGTGCTGGTGGTGAGAGTCTTGGATGTGAGTTTCCCCAGTCTCACTCGCTGCTGCCGGTCCGTCAGGAAGCTGGAGATCCACTGACAGATCGAGGATGGCATGGAGAGCTGGGTCAGTTTGGCTGTGAGAAGACCAGGCATGATGGTATTGAAGGCCGAACTGAAGTCCACAAAGAGGATCCTTGCATAAGTCCCTGGTTCGTCGAGATGTTGCAGGATATAATGCAGTCCCATGTTGACTGCATCATCCACAGACCTGTTTGCTCTGTAAGCAAACTGAAAGGGATCCAGCAGTGATGTCCTTCAGGTGGGCCAACACCAGTCTTTCAAACGACTTCATGACCACAGACGTGAGAGCGACAGGTCTGTAGTCATTAAGTCCAGTGATTTTGGGTTTTTTGGGGACAGGAATGATAGTGGAGCGTTTGAAGCAGCAGGGAACTTCACACTGCTCCAATGATCTATTGAAGATCTGCGTGAAGACCGGGGCCAGTTGGTCAGCGCAGGCTTTTAAACAAGCAGATGAGATGCCGTCTGGGCCTGAGGCTTTCCTAGTCTTCTGTTTTTTGAAGACTCGGCTCACGTCCTCCACACAGACCTTAAGCTCAGGTTGGATGGCAGGAGGGGGGAGTAATGGGAGTGCAGGAGTTGATGGTGAATGTGTGAAGTGCAGATCAGAGCCGGTGTGTGGTGTGAATGAGGGCTTTTCAAACCTGCAATAAAATGAATTTAAATCGTCAGCCAGGTGTTGATTGTCCACAGATCGGGGGGATGGTGACTTGTAGTTGGTGATGTTCCTCAGGCCATTCCAGACTGATGATGGGTCGTTGGATGAAAACTGGTTTTTCAGTTTTTCAGAGTAGTTCCTTTTAGCAACTCTGATCTCCTTTGTCAATCTGTTTCTGGCCTGGTTATACAAGATTTTATCCCCACTTCTGTAGGCATCCTCTTTGGCATGACGAAGGTGTTTGAGTTTCCCAGTAAACCATGGTTTATCATTAGTGAATGATAAGAATGTCCTGGTAGGAATGCATGTATCCTCACAGAAACTTATATATGATGTTACAGTATCTGTGAGCTCATCCAGATCGTTGGTAGCAGCTTCAAAAACAGTCCAATCAGTGCAATCAAAGCAGGCCTGTAGATTCTGCTCTGCTTCATTAGTCCATCTTTTTACAGTCCTTATTACAGGTTTAGCTGATTTCAGTTTCTGCCTGTAGGTCGGTATGAGATGAACCAAACAGTGATCAGAGAGCCCCAAAGCTGCCCGTGAGACCGAGTGATATGCATCTTTTATTGTGGTGTAACAGTGGTCCAGTATATTACTGTCTCTGGCGGGACATGTAACGTGCTGTCTGTATTTTGGTAGTTCACGGGAAAGATTTGCTTTGTTAAAATCCCCAAGAATGATTAAAAGAGAGTCTGGGTACCTTTGTTCCGTTTCAGCTATTTGTTCAGCCAGCTGTTGTAGCGCCGCGCTCACACACGCGTCTGGAGGGATGTAAACATTCACGAGAATGAAAGAGGAAAATTCCCGAGGCGAGTAGAAGGGTTTACAGTTTATGAAATGTGCCTCTAAATTAGGAGAACACATCTTCTTCAGTGTTGTTACATCTGAACACCAACTTTCGTTAATGTAGAAACACAATCCACCACCTCTTGTTTTCCCCGTTAGCTCCGCGATGCGATCCGCTCGGAACAGCTGGAAGCCCGGCAGATATATTGCGTTGTCCGGTATGGCTTCACTCAGCCAGGTTTCAGTGAAGCACAGAGCAGCAGAGTTTAAAAAATCCTTGTTAGTGCAGGTGAGGAGAAGAAGTTCATCCGTTTTGTTAGGAAGCGATCGGAGATTCGCGAGATGAATACTGGGGAGTGCAGTGCGCAGTAGAGGATGACACGGGAGTGGATTTTCACTCCTGTCCCGTCCCACTCCCATAGAAAGAAATCTTGTCCCGTCCCACTCCCAGACCAAAGTTTAAAAAATAATCCCATCCCATCCCGCTCCTGGTAAATTGACTCCCACTCCCATCCCGCTCCTGTTTAAACTGACTCCCGCTCCTTTACCGCTCCCATATATTTTTTTCTTCAATTAGTGTTTAGTTAATACATAGAATTTGATTTAATCTGCTCTCCATCCTGTTTTAGACCAGCTGCTGAGCCCCTGTTTCTAGATTTTCTCCAGTAAATGGAAGACAGCAAATAAAAGAAAAACAGTACATAGTTCACACCATGTCTACAATAGTTTAATAAACCCAAACAGCACATAAAGCTGCATTTTACTCATTTATTGTTGAGTAAACAATACATTTATAGTTTACATTTATAATTTTTAATTACATGTTAAATTAAAATTACATGTAAAATTTTAAGTACACGGCAATTTTCGCTTGATGAACGAAGCGATGCTTGGCTGATTCTTTACCGAATTTGCCTTGCAAGTGTGCCTCTTCAGACCACTAGTCCCTGAATCACTTGCGTACTTGACTAAGACTAAGCATGTCTCACAAGCAGCGTACATCGTGCTATCACCGTCACATTCTACTCTCATAAACTTAATTAATATTTCAGACTTTCCGACCAGTTCTGTGAACTTAATAGACATGTCATTACTTCTGACTTTGCGCTGTAAATCATTTTTTGCCACATCGACTTCTCCGCGGCTGTTAGCTCCCTCCATCACTGCTCTTTGAATTCCGGCGGTAAGCCGTGACAAAAAGCACTGATGGCTTCTGGGACGGCTGCGTCGTGTAGTTATTTTTTAATTGCGTTACATTGTAGGCGTATTAAAAGGAAACTACAAAATGGTGCATTTACTTTTTTCTTTTTTTGTCGTCTTTGCTATTGGTTTATTCCCGCTCCCGTCTGCTCCCGTTAACCATTTATCCTGTACCGTCCAAATCCCGTGATTAATAGCAAAGATTACTCCCATCCTGCAGGAATCCCACGGGAATCCCGTGACCCGTGGGATTCCCGAAAAAATGTCAGCCTCTAGTGCGCAGGCCGCGCACGCGGAGTTTAACCAGCTCGCCGGCTCGCTTCCCGCGTTTGCGTCTGACCGCGCGTTTGAACAACAACGCTGCCCCTCCGACCAGAATGTCCAGCAAAACGTCCGAATAATCAAAAACTGTAGAAAAGGTTTCTGGTGTGTGTTTCCTAATGTCCAGTAGTTCGTCTTTGGTGAAACTGATAGGAAAAGAATGACTAAACGCAGAACAAACGAACAAAAACAACACAATAGCTGGAGAGCCCCACACCGAGGCAGCCATCCGTGGTGCCATCTTGCATGGTTCATCATGATGGTTCTGAATGATTAGATTCACTTCGAAAATGAAGATACAGTTCAGTGCAACATGTGCAGCACAAATCTGTCACATAGGCTTCATAACATTATAATAAAAACACGCCTGTAAAAGAATGTTGTGAATTCTTGTTCGCCAGTGTTTCAGCGCGACGAGCGCGTTGTGGTGGAAAGAGCGCATCTATGGAGTTAAGCCTTCATGACAAGCACAGTCAAGTTCTCTTGAGCATTCGCAGCATTCTGTGCCATTGTAAGTTGTAATATGTTTATTTTGTGTATATATAGCTGATTAATCTAATATAGGATGCGTTTGGTTGAGTTAATGAACGATGCAGTAGCGCTTCATTGTACCGGTGATCATCTTTATAGCCTATTTAGCGTGCGCGCAGCTCAAACAGCAATGCACATTTATAACTATAATTGGGACTGTCATATACATGCCATTATAATGAGAACACTATTGTAATAAAACGTTGTGAATTCTCTGGGTTTAGTTGCCGTTTCAGCGCGTTGTTGTGGGAATAGCGCGTCCAGAACAGGGATTAACCTACTACAACATTATGACCAGCACGAGTTCGATTGTGCATTCACGTCATTTTGTGCAGATAAGTCGTAATATAAAGTTGATGTAAAATAAATATCTGATTAATCTCACATATGATGCGTTTCGTGGATTTAAACAACCTGCTAGAAAAGTTCTTCAGTTTCCCGGTGCTCGTTCTCTTCAGCTTCAGCGCGCGCAGATTAAACAACAATGCAAAACATTAAAAGCTATGATTGGGACTGTCATATAATTATAATTGTATTCACTATTGTAATAAATTTGTAAATTCTTTGGGTTTGCATTCTTCAGGAACCATTGAGTTGATTAACCTTCTAGCAAAGCGATTCAGTTTAACGTTCGTTCTCTTCAGCTTCAGCGCGCGCAGCTCACACAGCAATGTCATTTGAAACAGTAACTAAGCTATTAAAGATGTTTACTATCATTGTAATATTAAAAATGTTTAATTTTTTTCAAAAACATTGTGTTATAATTAATAACTACCATTATTTTGTTCTCGTATTATTTTCATCAACGATATGGTTTGATAAAAATAATTTCCTTATTGTCCGTGCAGAGGCGATTCCATTTTATTGATCCATTTTGTTTCTTTATATGCAGCCCAATGTTATCCAATGACTTGTTTGCATTATTTAGGTATTTTATTTTTTGTTAGGCAATAGATTTTTTGATAACACTTTACAATAAGGTCTCATTTGTTAATGCATTAACAGAGAGCAATAGCCTTTGTTATACTAGTTAATAAAATATGTGTGTTCATGTTAGTTCACAGTGCATTGACTAATTTTAACAGATACAACTTTCTTAAAAATGTCTTATAAAATTGTTGGTTCATGCTAACTAATGCTAACAAAATTAAACCTTATTATAAAGTGTTACCATTTTTTTTTAATAAAGAAAGTTGCCCATAGGAGTGTAAAATTAATTTTAAAAGTTAAGGAATCTTACACTGGTTCAAACTAGGCAATATTGTATTGTATATGTTTGATTTATGTTAAAAGTGTTTGAGACAAGGCTTTTAATGGCGAGCCTTTTGTTTATGTATACACGCTATCAAAGTATATACAAATTTTAATTTAGATTTATCAGCCAATATATCGGTTATCGGCTTTCAAATGTAAAGAATTATCGGTATCGGCCAAAATGTTCATATCGGTGCATCCCTACTGATAATAAATCATAAATGTTTCTTGAGCATCAAATCATCATATTATAGTGATTTCTGAAGGATCATGTGACACTGAAGACTGGAGTAATGATGCTGAAAATTCAGCTTTGATCACAGGAATAAATTACACTTTACTATATATTCACATAGAAAACAGCTGTTTTAAATAGAAATTATATTTTACAATATTACAAATCAACAGCCTGGGTGAGCAGAAGCGACGTCTTTCAAAAACATGAAACAATCTTTCCAACCCCAAACTTTGTGCAGTGCACATTTTGTTTTAAAGTTAAATAATGCATTCAAAAATCCAATTTCCCAAAGTGCTTTGCAATTGAGTTTAATAGTAATTAAATGAAATGGTAAATGTTATGAAGCTGTTTTTCCCAGAGAGGATTTGCTTCATCTCTGATCACAGTTGCTGGTTTCTCCTGTAATATTTACAGTATTGCTTCCAGCCTCCATCACAGCGCTGGACAACATCCGAAGTGAACGGCCCTCACAGCTTTATATCTTCACCAGAATAATGACGTACATTTGTTTTTCTGAATCAGCTGATTCTCATCTATCTCCACTTCTGTTTCTGGGTCACACACTGAGCGCACAAACAAACCACTCCACTTTTAAAAGGCCTGCCATCCAGCCTTACTTCATATGATGGTGAAGAACAGCACTGCAGTCGTGATGTTCAGACACTACTGAGTTAAATCTCCATTCATCCTTTCTGGCCTGTAAATCAGCCCTGCTTCCACACTTTTCTTTTCTTGTGAAAAATCCCTAATGCTGCAGCTGTTTTTCATACAGATCATAAAGGCAATTTTTGTTTAAAAAAAAAGGGGGGAGAACTTTTTAGAAGCCATATGATAACATTAAAATGAACAAACTGAAATTCAGTTTTTCCATTCAACAATAGCTCTTCAGTTCGATGGGTTCGATTCCCAATGTAAGCTGATCTGAGATGCTCACCAAGGCTGCATTTATTTGATTAAAAATACAGAAAAAATAGGAAAATTCTGATATATTATTACAATTTAAAATAACTCTGTTCTATGTGAATATATAGCCAAGTGTAATTTTCTCATTCTGAAACATTTATGATTATTATCAGTTGAAAACAGTCGTGCTGATTCATAGTTTCGTGGAAACTGTGCACTTAAAAAAAAATATAATTTTCAAAATTGCAAATACATTTTACAAGAAAATTCTGTATTAGTCTTTCTACTTCGCTACTTCACATTGCTTTGTAATTATTTATGCAATTTTACTAGCAATTTCGGAGTTAAAATTAAGTTTCAAAGTAAATCCTGCACTAGATTTTTTCAGGATTCTTTGATGAATAGAATGTTCAAAAGAACAGCAGTTATTTGAAAACATATTGTAACTTTGATCAATGTAATTTATCCTTGCTGTATTTCTTCACCTAAAAAAAAAAGAAGAATTGCACTGACCCCAAACTTTTGAACCATAGAGTAGTGCACAGTATAGCACACATTGCTTAAAGGTGACCTATAATTCAAAATTGAATTTACCTTGGTATAGTCAAATAACAAGAGTTCAGTGCATGGACATGACATAGAGTGAATCTCAAACTGTACTGTTTTCGCGTTCTCATTTAATTCACGTTTATGAAAAACACCCCTGAAAAACGGTCGGGTTCTCCACACAATACCGACTGTGACGCAATAGTCGGGATCATTAATATGTATGCCTCCACAAATTTGCATATGCCAGCCCATGTTCAATGACAAGCGGAACTGCGCAGTCGAAGCATAGGAAGTTTTGCAGGGGAAGATACAATCGAGACTCATAGGGAAAATGGCAGACCATGGCAATAAATGTTATGTCCCAGGCTGTGCAGGAAATGTGACTACTTTTCATACCCTTCCTTCAGAAAAGACATGTCAACAGGCGTGGTTGATGTTTATTTACAATCGAATACCGCAAAACTTTAATTATAAACTGTTAGTTTGCTCCGCGCATTTCACCTCGGACTCATTTACAAATCGGACAATTTCAAGCAGGCTTCTCTAAGCGTCTTTTACTGAAGAAGGGAGCAATTCCAACTCTAATCCCGCAAGCGGTAAGTAGTGATCTTATTAACGATGATTTACACTGTTATCTAGATCCAGCGCAACACCATAGTACAGTAACATAATACTCCAAGTAACGAGTCAACATATAACTAGTGTGACAAAGTGTTTATGCTGAGGTTTAATATTTATTGCCTGTGTTGTTATATAATTATAAAAAAATTATACCTGTTAAAAAAGAGACTTTGATGTAAGTTGTTGTTAGGCAAATCCCTAATCACAATAAAACAGCGGAGTAGTAAAAAAGACGACAATGACTATATTGAATGTCTTCTTCAATGTACTTTGGTTGGCTAAATAAATCGTCTTTAATAGGTTAATTTAATGTAAATACGTTCCAGTCAACACATTCACGCGCTACACAATTCGCTGTTTTTTAGTCTCGATTCAACTTTGAAAACCTGTCATATTGAAATTATACGGTTAGTTTATAATAATTAACATGTTTTACCATGTTACAAATAAAATTGTGAGTTAATGAGTAAAGCTAATTCTACTTAACGTTTAGATAGAAGTTCTAGCATTGACGTGACAGTTGAGTTCTTGCTGAAAAAAAAACAAAAAAAAAAACGTACCACTCAGAAGCGTCCATTTGTAATCTTGAAACAAATGGTTGTTCTTCAAAATCGCCGTCTTCATCAGATACAGGCTCAAACATGTACGGTTGAACACCTAATCTCTCCATTGTCACGCTGGACATCAGGAACCTATTTGCTGACGCTCTGAGCTACTGTAATGAGCCCGCAGTGAAACAGCCAATCAGTGCAGAGCTCTTCATTACTATTCATGACCCTTCCAAATAAGGTAGAAACAGACCATTTCATTCTAGGGGCAATTTCTAGAGTTGAACATGGACCTGTAAAACCATTTCTGGACATTTTAAATGACCTAAAATATGAAATACCCTCTATGTAGATATCAAAGACCAAATTTAAATATTATTTCAAATCATTATAGGGCACCTTTAAGTTGCTTTTTTTTTTCAGTTTACAGACATAATTATATCCTTCAGATTTCTCCTCTCATTTTACATGAATAAAATAACAACATAAGGGTGAGTAAATAATGACAGCATTTTTATTTTTGGGATGTACTGGCCCTTTAAACGAGTGGGAGGAAAGCAGGGCTGGATTGAACAGTGAAGCATCTCTTTCTCTTTCTCAGTCTCTCGCTCCCTCCTTCCCTCAGTGCGCATGTCGTTCAGAAGAGGAGAAGAACGTCCTGATCTATATTTAGAGAAAGGCAGAAAAAGCCTTCAAGCCCCAGTCCATCTAAACACCCTCCAAACACACACATCAGGGTCTCTGAGATCAGTTAAATGTATGATTGAGATATCCTGGCCGTTAGAAAACCTGCTTGTAATTGAGTGTGTCCTGAGAAAGATAGAGCGAGGAAGAGGCAAAGAGAACGCAGGGAATCTGCGAGAAGGAAACGCTGCGTGCGTTGCATGCTAATCTGCTTTTTGTTTCAAGGCTGCTTGTTTCTCGTGGATGCTCTGTGTTCTGGAAGATTCCCAGCGTTCCCAGTTCAGTTAACAATAACAGTAAACAAATCCGTCGTTCTCTCAGTAATGGTGTTCATCAGATCGTCATGGTTTGGTTTGATGACCTGTTACGCAACGACAGTTTATCACAATTACAGTGCTATCCGAAATTAACATTTGAATCATTTATTTTT
This sequence comes from Gila robusta, assembly GCA_030770095.1. Classification (NCBI taxonomy): domain Eukaryota; kingdom Metazoa; phylum Chordata; class Actinopteri; order Cypriniformes; family Leuciscidae; genus Gila; species Gila robusta. Next base: position 99,413 of record JAVALU010001057.1, read on the forward strand.
ACAAACCTGCATGGCTTTTTTTTCTTCCGAAAGAGATTTCGCAGATTGTCTGAGCTGGAACAAAAAGGACAAAAAAAAAGCATAATCTAAAGTATGAATTATGCACTATATTAACTGTCTTGTTATAAGACTATTAGACTATATTTTTGTCTGCATCCATATGATAGCTTTGTATCTGCGAATCCGTGTAATTTTAGTTTTGGTTACACTTTATTTTACAGTGTCCTTTTTACATGTAGTTACTGTAGTAATAACTAAAAATTATGCATAATCACATGCAACAACTAACCCTATAAAGTACATGTGTGGTTAATTGTTACTCAGTTCTTTAATGCATAAGCACGGACACCTTAAAATAAAGTGTAACAGTTTTTAATAATATTTTTGAACTCATTTTTATTTTATTTTTTTCAGTTAAAGTTTTAGTAGTTTTAACATTTTTATTTTTATAAAAAATAATTTTTTTTTTTTTTTGTCTATATAGTTTTTATTATTTTTTTGCTGTTTTAGTTATTTTAGTACATCGTTAATATAAATGAAAATCAGAAATGTTTTTGTTTCTGGTTGCATTATGTTTTGAGTTCGTTGAAATTAAAAATTTGAATTAATACAAAGAAATAAATTGGTTTAATCAACAGAAACTCAAAATATTATGTCATCTCAACAACATTAGTTAATCTAAGTTGACAAAAGTGATAAATCTTCATAAAAAATCATGAAACGTTTACAATGTAGCTGAAATTAAATAAGTTTATATATATATATATATATATATATATATATATATATATATATATATATATATTATTATTATTATTATTATTATTATTATTTTTATTTTTTTATTTCAGTTAATATTTATTTTATTTAAAGCAACAAAAATGTTTTTTATGGTTTTAGTTTTTTAGATTTATTTAACTATAATAACCCTATAATAGACTGGAATTTAATTTATTTGTTTATCATTTGCTTTTATTGTAAGAAAAAGAGCAGCTTGGACATTCTGCTAAACTTCTCTTTTTGTGTTTCACAGAAGTCATACATGTTTTAAAAAGACATGACGGTGAATACATAATAACAGAATATTAATATCTGCTTGAACTGTGCCTTGAATTATATAACCCCCCCCCCCCCCCCCGCCACCCCCACCCCCTCCCCCCTGTGTGGTTGTTAAATGTTCTGTTGTAAACTGCGTGTTTATTGTTTGCAAATAAATGGGATGAAAAAGATTGAATTATTAAGCATTAACCAGTCGGCGTACAGTAGATGAAGCATCAGTGGTGATGTTCCAGTCACTCAGCGTTTAATCTCATACGAGATCCGGGGTTAGTCATTACGAGCCTGTGTTTCCACGCTGGGTTTTATTTAACCCATTTATTTGTGTCTTCATCTGTGTGTAATATCTGTCAGAACGAGCTTCGTCTGGCTCTCAGATTCAGAGAACGTGACAGATGATCTCTTCAAGTGTTTTACTCTTTAATGTCTCAACGACATCTTCACATGTGCTGCTTTCAAGACTGAGTATTAATAGATTATTATTATTAATAATGTCATTATACATAATCACAAAAATGTCTGTATGCATTAACCAACTGCTTTGGTTCTCTCTGAGAAAATCAAATCCTTGGTTATGATTTTATTTGATGTGTTCATCATCTTTATGGTTCATGGTTCATTAATATCAGACAGGATTATAGAAACGCTGTGGTGTCTGTCATAATTTTGTCATCTCATGCCATCTAGAGGATGATGTGAAACATGATTATGAACAAGCCTGGCATATGAAATATTGAATAATGAAATAATAGTCATAATAATAATAATTTATTATAATGAAATAATAATTTTGTTTTTGTTTGTATATTTTCTGTTTTAATTTTAAAGTTTTAGTAAATTTGCTGTGTTTGTCATTTTTAATATTCTTTTTATATATATATATATATATATATATATATATATATATATTATATATATATATATATATATATATATATATATATATATATATATTTCATTATATTTTTATAAATTATTTCAGTTCTAGTTTTGGTTATTTTAGTCCAAGTTAAAATGAAAATGAGAAATGTTGCCTTGGCAACTAGCTGAAATAAAATAAGTTAAAGTTTTGCATATATTTTATTTTATTTTATTTCAGTTATCATTTATTTTATTTCAAGCAACAACAACAACAAAAAAGTTTTTTATGGTTTGTTTTGGTTTTAATGTCAGTTAACCTGATTAAAACTTTAGACAAAATATTTTTTTTAAAGTCCCCCCCCCCCCCCCCCCCCACAGAGAAAAAAAAACACATTAATATTATTCGGAGGCCAAAACTGGACAATATTATGTAATAAATGAGGCTGATGAACGAAAATTAAGATGAAAATTTGATGCTTTTAATGTAAATCAATGAGATTTTTATAACAGACTACTGACATAAAATGCATATAAATATCAATATCTACCAATAATATATCTTAGTAAGATGATATTTAAAGTTTTATGATCAAAGCTGTGTAGTTTTAAGACATATAATGCAATGCAATACAATGATGATTTGAAAGATGAACAAATAAACCTTCCTCAAAAGAATGATGATCATATTTGATACGCATGATTTTAAAAAATGATGTCTGTATAATCAAGTAAACCAAACCTGCTTCAGTCCAGTTGAAATATTACTAACAATATCAAAGTTATTCTTGGCTTTACTTGAAAAAATCAGTGCAGATTCGACATCAGAAAGACACGAGCTGAAGGAGGACGTTTGTACAATTCTGCTGAAACACTTTTACTGATAAAAGAGTGTAAAAGATCAATCCGAGACAGAAGAACTGGAAGAGATCGTGTGAAACGGGTTTATCAGATCATGTTCATCGTTTAAACGCATTATGATGGTCTTTGTGAACAAGTTATACTGTGGAAAACCTTCATTATCAATCATGCTGTTGTTAATTCATGTCTCGTGTCTGGTTCACACACACACACACACACACACACACAGCTCCACCTGGTGGTCACTAACGGTCTTGTGTTTGTTATTTCCACAGCTGTCCACTGCAATCTGACCCAGAATGGGATTGACCATCAGGTGTGCTCAGAGGAAGTGACATCACAGCGGGAGGAAGTGTGTGTTGATCATGGACTGGATGAGGACAGTCTGGGATTTCTGGATCAGAGTCCTGGTTTCCAGCGCCGATCTCCACCTCAGCGCTCCGTCTCCGAATCCGAGCTGTCCCGGGTGAGAATATCCCCATTTTATCATGTTTCTGATCGCTGCTGCTCACCAAAGAGGCGTTTATTTGATCAAAAATACAGTAAAAATTTGAAATATTATTCTAATGTAAATCAGCTGTTTTCTATGTGAATATATAGTAAAGTGTAATTTATTCCTGTGATCAAAGCTGAATTTTCAGCATCATTACTCCAGTCTTCAGTGTCACATGATCCTTCAGAAATCAGTATAATATGATGATTTGATGCTCAAGAAACATTTATTATTATAACCAATGTAAAAAACAGTAAAAAATATTTTTGTGGAAACCGTGATACATTTTATTTTCCAGGATTTTTTGATGAATAGTAAGTTCAAAAGAACAGCATTTATTTTAAATAGAATCTTTTGTATCATTATAAATGTCTTTACTGTCACTTTTGATCAACTAAATGCATGTTTTTAATAAATTTAAAAATGTAAACAATTTCTTTAAAAAAAACAGACATTTATGCGATTTAAACAGAATGGATACGTCCCATAATGCATCATTTCACACTATTGTTGTAGCATTAGTGAATTAACATGTTAACTGCCAGACTCTTGGATCACTTCTTCTTTATTGCCTTTTTTTATCATATATTTATTACTAACCATAAATTCGGTGTCATTCGAAACACTCAATTTATCCTGTGAATATCAGACATTTGCGTTATTATGGAAACGGTACTTTAAAGACTTTTAGCAGCTCATTTTTTGTAATTGACGTATGGCTTTGTTTTATGTGGAAATTTCAGAGGACAAATTATTTTGTGAAATATATATTTTGTATAAAATAACTGTTTAGTTCAGTGCATTTACACTTCTGTATCTTTTCTTACACTCTTACAATTTTTTTTTTTTTAAAGCTGCTTTCACTTCTGCAATAATCAGCCGAGTGTCTTCTTTAAAAAGATCGACCTCTGGTTCATATTCCAAACATTCATTACAGCATTAAAGTTCATATCTGATCAAACACGGAGAGAGAGTTAACAGGTGAAAGAAATATGGGGGTAGAATTGTTGCATTATTCCAAATAAATAGATTATGATCCACAAATAAATGTAAAGAGATTCACAAAAATATATCAAATTCACAAATAAATAGATTAAGATCCACAAATAAATGTAAAGAGTTTCACAAAGAATTATAAAACTCACAAATAAATAGAATGAGATTTGCAAATAAAAAATGTACTTACAAATGTGTTTTATGCCACAAACACAACTCTGCCTGGCATTTATTTGTGAATCGGTTCTGTGCATTTGTAAATCCCCTCACGCATTTGTGGATTTTGAAACACTTCTAGCGTCGACGTGCAGACAAATCCACAAATAAGTGGACTCCACCCACCGTTTACTCAAGCCAATCAGATAACGGCCACATTGAGCTGACCAATCGTAGCACGTTCTCGCTACAACCAATCACGTTAGGCTTTACAATCAGAGTGGTCTTGCCCTGAAATAACTTCGTTCATCTGCATTGGCTCACATAGGAAGTGTAAGGCTATAAGGCCCATAATATTGCTTCAGTAAAATATGTTTAAAATTTGGATTTCGTTAGAGTTAGACCATGAGACTGTGTATCAAGCCAAGACACATTTTTATGAGCCTTTGAAAATGGCAGAGAAACAGCGCTTACGTTATGGGAACAACGCGTTATGGAAGCGTCACATTATTCATGATAAAACAGAAAAGCATCAATGCGTTGCTGACTAATGAATAACTGGATTCAACCTCGTGATAAATAGGCTACGCGAGTTTGTGCAATATTGGGGAAATTACTGTCACAACAGCTTTTCCCACTTCTTCATTCAAGTTTTAAATAGCAGGTCCGTGGATCTAATGATTAAATATATAACATGCATTTAAAAGTGAAATGCCCAGCAGACAGCAGCGATTTGAATTTATCCGTTAAAACACTTGATCACACAAATAATATTTCATATGAACAGACTTAATAATATTGTATTGTAGGCTAAAAGTTACTTAAAGCATCCAATATAAATGCAAATATGTATTTTTTCAGCATTGCATTATCAACTCAAAACCCCATACACGCTGTTACATCTTCAATGATGGTCATTTGGGCTGATATTTTGTATTCTACATAATATTTATGTCCTATAGCTAGCTATTTGTCACAACGATTGTGCTTTAAAAGTAATTTATTACATCGTGTCTACCCCGTGCGAGGCTGTCTACATTGTACAAAGGAGCAAATGTGCAAATGATGTGTCCTCCGTGTAGTTGTGTGTAGTAGCCGCTACTTCAGAAGAAGAAGAACGGGCATCCGTTTACTATCAGTGAATCATCGTGTCGCGCTGCGCCGCGTCCAGTAGACACTATCACGAATTATGAATTTTCATGTAGCCAGCATAGTCAATAAAGATTATACGTCATATATCTTCAGGTAAGAAAACAGACGTCATGGGCAAAATGTGTTAACATTGCAAACATGTTAGTTTTACATGATTTGAAACCGCTACGGCAGGGAAGATAATCGGCTTTGCTTTTGACGCGCCGCTTGACTCCGGTAGAGAGGGTGTTATGATGCTCGGGATCTGTGATGATCATTTGTGTGTGATCCTGAGTTAATAATAAAGAATAATAAATATAAAGAAGCCTTAAACTCCAACAATCTTTTGGAAACGGGGTGTTTTAACCACACAAACAGCTAATTTGATTATGAAGCTCCCATTACAGATGCTTTCGGGGTTGTCGATATCTGCAAAATTAATCAGATCCAGTTCTCGCCCCGAGTGTAAAGCCTAACGTGATTGGTTGTAGCGAGAACGAGAACGATTGGTCAGCTCAATGTGGCCGTTATCTGATTGGCTTAGGTAAAGGGTGGGTGGAGTCACTTATTTGTGGATTTGTCTGCAGGTCGACGCTAGAAGTGTTTCAAAATCCACAAATGCGTGAGGGGATTTACAAATGCACAGAAAGTGGTTCACAAATAAATACCAGGCCGAGTTGTGTTTGTGGCATAAAACACATTTGTAAATATATGTTTTTATTTGCAAAGCTAATTTTATTTATTTGTGAGTTTTATATTTTTTTTGTGAAACTCTTTACATTTATTTGTGGATCTTAATCTATTTATTTGTGAATTTGATATATTTTTGTGAATCTCTTTACATTTATTTGTGGATCATAATCTATTTATTTGGAATAATGGAACAATTCTACCCCCATAAAGTAAAGCTTGATGTTTAAATCTTAACCAGAGCACAGGAGTTTAGTAACAAGCACTTCATTTGCTTCATCTCTGACCAAGATTAACCAGTATCTTCTGAAAATTCTGGCTAATTTTGCTTATTACTTGAATGAATATTTGAAAAGGAAGTTTTTATTCTGTCTGCCTCTTGTAAGGAAAGCTGGATTTTGTTTGTTTCTTTGAGATTCATGTACAGTAAGTTGTGACATGATTCGCAGTCCAGACAGAGTCTGGCAATCAAGTCTAGAGCATCTGACAGCTGTCATATATTGTTATTATATCGTCATGCATCTGTGACATAATAATCATAATAATAATAATTCATTACATTTATATAGCGCTTTTCTCTGCAGTCAAAGCGCTTTACAGCATCACCTGGATGATGCGACGGCAGCCATAGTGTGCCAGAACACACACACACACACACACACACACACACACACACACACACACACACACACACACACACACACACACACACACACACACACACACACACACACACACACACACACACACACCAGCTTACTGGTGGAGAGGAGACAGTGATGAAGCCCATCAGTATATAGGGATGATTAGGAGGCCATGATGGACAGAGGCCACTGGGGTAAATTGGGCCAGGACACTGGGCTCTTTTCCGAAGGACATCCTGGGATTTTTAATGGGCACAGAGAGTCAGGACCTCGGTTTAACGTCGCATCCGAAGGATGGTGCTCTTCGACAGTATAGTGTCCCCGTCACAGAGCACAGGGTGAGCGCCCCCTGCTGGCCACACTGACCCCAGGGTGAGCGCCCCCTGCTGGCCTCACTGACCACAGGGTGAACGCCCCCTGCTGGCCACACTGACCCCAGGGTGAGCGCCCCCTGCTGGCCACACTGACCCCAGGGTGAACGCCCCCTGCTGGCCACACTGACCCCAGGGTGAACGCCTCCTGCTGGCCTCACTGACCCCAGTGTGAGCGCCCCCTGCTGGCCTCACTGACCCCAGGGTGAACGCCCCCTGCTGGCCTCACTGACCCCAGGGTGAACGCCCCCTGCTGGCCTCACTGACCCCAGGGTGAGCGCCCCCCGCTGGCCACACTGACCCCAGGGTGAACGCCCCCTGCTGGCCACACTGACCCCAGGGTGAACGCCCCCTGCTGGCCTCACTGACCCCAGGGTGAGCGCCCGCTGCTGGCCACACTGACCCCAGGGTGAGCGCCCCCTGCTGGCCACACTGACCCCAGGGTGAGCGCCCCCTGCTGGCCACACTGACCCCAGGGTGAGCGCCCCCCGCTGGCCACACTGACCCCAGGGTGAACGCCCCCTGCTGGCCACACTGACCCCAGGGTGAGCGCCCCCCGCTGGCCACACTGACCCCAGGGTGAGCGCCCCCTGCTGGCCACACTGACCCCAGGGTGAGCGCCCCCTGCTGGCCACACTGACCCCAGGGTGAGCGCCCCCCGCTGGCCTCACTGACCCCAGGGTGAGCGCCCGCCGCTGGCCACACTGACCCCAGGGTGAGCGCCCCCTGCTGGCCACACTGACCCCAGGGTGAGCGCCCCCTGCTGGCCACACTGACCCCAGGGTGAGCGCCCCCTGCTGGCCTCACTGACCCCAGGGTGAGCGCCCCCTGCTGGCCACACTGACCCCAGGGTGAGCGCCCCCTGCTGGCCACACTGACCCCAGGGTGAGCGCCCCCTGCTGGCCTCACTGACCCCAGGAGTCTCCCAGACACTGGCCAGCCTCACCTCATCTTCAGTGGGCATCAGTCTGGGGTTACAGGGTGATACGGCTGCGGACATGATCTAGAGCAATGCATTATGGGTGAATCTCATGAAGAAATGCCCAGGTCATATTTCACACTTTAAATCAAGGGGAAGAAATTATATTTTGCTTATAGAAAAATATATAGACTATTACAATATTTTTTTTTTTTTCAGTATTGAAAATCATCCTGTCTGGACACAATGATTTTTATTTTATTTTATTTTATTTTATTTTATTTTATTTTATTTTATTTTATTTTAGTAATTTACATTTTTTTTGCATTCTCTTTAAATGGCTTTGTTTTCTTTGGCAATATTTATATTTTGCTTAAAGCTACACTGTGTGATATTTAGCACCATCTATTGGTGAAAAGGTATATGACCATCCAGTGAATATTAGTTTCTGTTCCTCTCAATTCCGATTTCGTTTCAACTCCTACGGTGGCCAATGTAGTCCAAGATTAAAATGGCTTCCAGTTCGACCTCGTCTATGAGTGTATTTACTAATACAATAATTGTCTGTCTGTCTACAATAACAGACATACAATAATACGTTTTAAATGAATTAAGATTACAGGGCAGATGTGAAAGTGAAAATCTCGCTTAGAAACAGCTAACTAATGCTGCGATCTAGGCAACCTGTAACCCGTGTTTTTCAAACCTTATATGCTGCCCGTGAAAGTGCACTGGAACGGCAGTCAAACCCTTGACTGTCCCTCCCGTGAACTCGTACCAGATCGATGTACTCTCAGTTACATGTTGTAAAAACACGGGTTACAGCTTGCCTGGAACGCAGCATTACAACGCCATTATCACACTAGGCTACATTAATTGTGTATAAAGTTTAATTTAATGAAAAATAACTCCAATTTAAATTGCCTACATATAACTTATAGCCTAAAATATAATATAGCGCCATTAAAATATTAATCAAATGTTATCCGTCATAGAACACGGATTTATGTTAGAAGGTAAACAATACTTTTCATCATTGACGCGAGGAAACCTATCCTAGATGTCGTTCTAGCGTTATGCACAGCACACCATGATATAATTAGCCAAGCAACAATAAAACTTCCAATATACACAAATAGGCTTAATTAACGTTACCTGTCGAGAAGAAAGCAGGCAAAGTCGGCGTCCTTTTTAAAATCGCTGCTCGTCATGAGCTCTTTCCATCTTGTAAACGCCACTCCAATATTCACTTTTGTTTTTTTTTTATTTGCCTGTTGCGTTGCCGTCTTAACGCTCTTTTTCGCTTCTTTGACGACTCTGATGCGTATCCTCGAGAATAACTGTGATCCTCCATCCTCCATCTGCAAACGACTTTCAGGTTTTCAAGCAATCCCCCTCTTCACATTCGACACGGTGCCATTGAGTGTTGAAACGCGAAAGGCGAAGCTTTAATTAACGGGTATGGCCCTCATTGTCTAATGTACTTTCAAGATGGAGGGGCAACATGGTGACCAACATAGGAACCCCCCCCCACCCGTATGTATTTTTAATTGCATATTATACACTCACCAGATTCCTTTATTACTTGAACGAAGTAAATATACATCAAAGAGCACATATATTTTTGAAAGAACTAAGTGTTTTTAGCAAAGAATAAACTAAAAAAGTTACACAGTGTAGCTTTAAAAAAATTATAAGACTATTACGATATTTGTAGACAAAATTATTTTTATTTTATTTTACTTTTTATTTTTTTTATTGATTTATTTTTATATATTTTTTGTTTTTATATATATATTTTTTAAATGGCTTTGCTTTCTTTAGCAATATTTCTCTCTCTCTTTTCTTTTTAATGGTGGTGGTAATATTTTTCTTTGCAGTTTTTATTATTTGCATTTAATAAGTGATGCAGACTTAAACCTTCAGATAGAAGCTGAATTAAAACATTTCTAATATGAACAAAAGCTGACATATTTTTTCACTCCGTTACCAGGATTATTATTATTCAAAACAATGTACAAACACAACCGTTGGGTTTAAATTTTTAATTGAAAATAACAATGTTAATTGAATAAATTGCCTGAACTAAACCTACATAGTTATATTTAAAAACATGTTTTAGTAATTTTTTTTTTTTTTTTTTTTTTTTTTGTCATTTAAAAATCTATTTTTAAAATAAAATTAACACAAAAAATAAAGCTAATTCAAAATATTAATAAAACTATAAAACTGCTCTGTACATTAATCTGACTGGCATCACAAATGTTTTATGTTCAGCTTTTACCACAAGATGTCACTGTAATGCAGAGTGTGCATTACTCACTCAACTGTCCATCTGTCTTATTAAACTTAATGTTACATTTATTGTGCATCATATGCAATGCATTTAAAAAACAGACAAATTAATCAAATTGTCATTCCATCAAACTGTAAAATAGTGAAAATGCATTTAGTCATTTTCATTGAAGCCATATATTTTTCTCATCCATCTTTACTAGTTAATATTACTTGTATCAATCAGCCCTTCAAATCATTTGCCTCTAATATGAATTCTGTTGTCGTAGATGAAGATATGAATGCATCATAACACACTAGAATCAAGTCATCATGCTTTGTTGCTATAGTAACATGAGAATTCTTGAATTTTCTAATTATACCAAGGACAGAATGAGAGAGTGAGTGAGTGTGTGTGTGTGAGTGAGTGTTATTGCGTGTGAGTGTGAGTGTTTGCGTGTGAGTGTGTTTGCGTGAGTGAGTGTGTGTGTGTGTGTGTGTTTGCATGTGTGTGTGTGAGTGTGTTTGCGTGAGTGAGTGTGTGTGTGTGTGTTTGCGTGTGTGTGTGTGTGTGTTTGCGTGAGTGATTGAGTGTGTGTGTGTGTGTTTGCGTGTGTGTGTGTGTGTTTGCGTGTGAGTGTGTTTGCGTGAGTGAGTGTGTGTGTGTGTGTGTGTTTGCGTGTGTGTGTGTGTTTGCGTGTGTGTGTGTGTGTGTTTGCGTGTGTGTGTGTGAGTGTGTGTGTGTGTGTTTGCGTGTGAGTGTGTTTGCGTGTTTGCGTGTGTGCGTGAGTGTGTGTGTTTGCGTGTGTGTTTGCGTGTGTTTGCGTGTGAGTGTGTTTGAGTGTGAGTGTGTGTGTTTGCGTGTGAGTGTGTTTGCGTGTGAGTGTGTTTGCGTGTGAGTGTGTTTGCGTGTGAATGTGTTTGCATGCGTGTGAGTGTGTTTGCGTGTGAGTGTTTGCGTGAATGTGAATTCACGCAAACTGAATGTGAATGTGTGTTTGCGTGTGAGTGTGTTTGCGTGTGAGTGTGTTTGCATGTGAATGTGTTTGCATGCATGTGTGTGTTTGTGTGCGAGTGTGTTTGCGTGTGTGTGTGTGTTTGCGTGAGTGAGTGTGTGTGTTTGCGTGAGTGAGTGTGAGTGTGTTTGCGTGTGAGTGTGTTTGCGTGTGAGTGTGTTTGCGTGTGAGTGTGTGTGTGTGTGTGTGAGTGTGTTTGCATGTGAGTGTTTGCGTGTGAATGTTTGCGTGTGTGCATGAGTGAGTGTGTGTGTGTTTGCGTTTGTTTGCGTGTGTGTGTGTTTGCGTGTGTGCGTGAGTGAGTGTGTGTGTGTGTGTGTTTGCGTGTGTGCGTGAGTGAGTGTGTGTGTGTGCGTGAGTGTGTGTGTGTGTGTGTGTGAGTGTGTTTGCGTGTGTTTGTTTGCGTGTGTGCGTGAGTGTGTTTGCGTGTGAGTGTGTTTGCGTGTGTGCGTGAGTGAGTGTGCGTGTGTGTGTGTGTGTGTGTGTGTTTGCGTGTGAGTGTGTTTGCATGTGAGTGTGTTTGCGTGTGAGTGAGTGTGTTTGCGTGTGTGTGTGTGTGTTTGCGTGTGAGTGTGTTTGCGTGTGAGTGTGTTTGCGTGTGAATGTGTTTGCATGCATGTGTGTGTGAGTGTGTTTGCGTGTGTTTGCGTGTGTTTGCGTGTGTGTGTGTGTGTGTGTGTGTATCTGTGTGTGTATTATAATTCCCTCCCCTCAACATCTCATCTGTGTTTAATTGAGTCCTTCCCACTCGTTCCTGCAGGATCTTCTGGACTCTGAAACTCTTCAGTGTCTCGACTCTCAGCGCTAAACCTCATCAATCCTGGAGTGTGTGTCTGTCAGGAATCTCGGGTTAATTATCCGGCTGCTGTTTTTAGTGTGTTTGCGACTCTCGCCCCACTGGAGGCTGTTCTACTGACTCCGTGTGTGTGTGTGTGTGTGTCTCTCTGACTCAGTGTGTGTGTGTTTCTCTGAGCTGAATTAAAGAAAGCTCACGCTCACGACACACTCAAAGGCCAAGCAGTGGCATTCAGTCAGCAGGCCGTCGTTACAGGGACAGTTCACCTAAAAATGGCATTTTGTCATTATTTACACACCATCATGTTGTTCCAAACCTGTGTGATTTCTGTACAATGAATAACTGAAGCATTTAAGCTTAAAAAATGTCTTAAAAGCTCCATAAAATGGTAAGTCAGTAACAGCTATCAAGTGAAATTTAATCACTGATGATCATTGAGTTGAGCGTAAGAACCAGATCGTTTGTGAATTAAACTTTTTGACTCATTTGACCAATTCACTGAAAGGATCTGATTCATTCATTAGTCAGATATTGAAGAAACGGTTGTATATAGAATCATAAAGTCCCCCGTAGTCAATAATTGTATCGCTTAAAACTCATCTTTGATCACCAAAATGACACATTTAAATGTTTTTTCCTTGAAAAATAAATTCTTCATGCATTAAAATATCTTGAATGTAACTCGACACCCATGCCTCATTTAGTATTCGCGGTTCTATGAATATGCAAATGAGCCCCGCCTCCACTCACTCACTCACTCAGAGATCCACTCGTTGACGATCACACGTTGATCTGATTGGTTACAAGGTAGTTTGTGACGTCAGAAACACCAGCGATTTCAAACCGTGTTTTTGAGACTGTCTTTGGTTCACTGCAGTTTTAAGGCGAGACACTACAGGTGAATAGGGTAATTTTTTTAACTATCAGATATCACCATGAAACTTTGCCAGTTGATTACCTACATTAAGATGAGAAAAAAATGTATTACAAGTTTTCTGTAATTTAATGTTTAAATATGCAAATGAGGCATTGTCTAATTAAATATGCGCTATTTTGCATATATTTTAAAAAACGAAATCTGAGTATTGGACAAAGCCAGGTTCAAAATTATTTTTTCATTGTGTTCACATATTAGATGGGGAAAAAATTACAGAGGGATTTATGGATATCTACTTTTGTTATCCTGTAAATCAGAATATACTGCCAATAGCCTTAAAAAAATGATTTTTGCCATGTTTTTGGGAATAAAAGGTTATATAAATCAGGCTAGGAATAATATATTTACAAATCCCTCTGTAAATGTCTTCATAATATAACTAGGTACAAGACTGGAAAGTTTGGTGTATATAGGTGCTACTGAACTGGAGATTTCGGACTTGGAGTATGAGAGAAAAGACATTTTGAGAAAACGTGCTTTAAAGATTTAGCATCAGCCAATGAGATTGCGCATTTAGAGTAAAATCCCCCCTTTTACTTTCGCGATTGGTTGCTGATAAAAAGGAAATGACCATATTTGGATCCGGCAGTCTTGTTCAGGAGAGAGAGAGCTTTCTAACGGTGTGTGTGATGACAGGGTGCAGATCGCGATCGCGGAGCAGAGGGATGATTTATAACGACAACTTTTGATGAATTTATGAGAAATCTACAGACGCAAACAGACAAAGTGTAGTAAAATAAAGACCTAAATGTGTATTTCGGACTTTTTTTCACCACAAGTCTGAAAGAAGACATGTTATTGAAGACAAATATCCCAAAATCTCAAAATTGACCAGTGAAAAAAAAACGATGTTTTTGCCTGCCGTGTCTCGCCTTAAGGAGAAAATACTGACCCCAGGGTGAGCGCCCCCTGCTGGCCACACTGACCCCAGGGTGAGCGCCCCCTGCTGGCCTCACTGACCCCAGGGTGAGCGCCCCCTGCTGGCCTCACTGACCCCAGGGTGAGCGCCCCCTGCTGGCCTCACTGACCCCAGGGTGAGCGCCCCCCGCTGGCCTCACTGACCACAGGGTGAACGCCCCCTGCTGGCCTCACTGACCCTAGGGTGAGCGCCCCCTGCTGGCCTCACTGACCCCAGGGTGAGCGCCCCCTGCTGGCCTCACTGACCACAGGGTGAGCGCCCCCCGCTGGCCTCACTGACCCCAGGGTGAACGCCCCCTGCTGGCCTCACTGACCCCAGGGTGAGCGCCCCCTGCTGGCCTCACTGACCCTAGGGTGAGCGCCCCCTGCTGGCCTCACTGACCACAGGGTGAGCGCCCCCCGCTGGCCTCACTGACCCCAGGGTGAGCGCCCCCTGCTGGCCTCACTGACCCTAGGGTGAGCGCCCCCTGCTGGCCTCACTGACCCCAGGGTGAACGCCCCCTCTGACCACAGGGTGAGCGCCCCCCGCTGGCCACACTGACCCCAGGGTGAACGCCCCCTGCTGGCCTCACTGACCCTAGGGTGAGCGCCCCCTGCTGGCCTCACTGACCCCAGGGTGAACGCCCCCTGCTGGCCTCACTGACCCTAGGGTGAGCGCCCCCTGCTGGCCTTACTGACCCCAGGGTGAACGCCCTCTGCTGGCCTCACTGACCCCAGGGTGAGCGCCCCCCGCTGGCCTCACTGACCCCAGGGTGAACGCCCCCTGCTGGCCTCACTGACCCTAGGGTGAGCGCCCCCTGCTGGCCTCACTGACCCCAGGGTGAATGCCCCCTGCTGGCCTCACTGACCCTAGGGTGAGCGCCCCCTGCTGGCCTCACTGACCACAGGGTGAGCGCCCCCCGCTGGCCTCACTGACCCCAGGGTGAGCGCCCCCTGCTGGCCTCACTGACCCTAGGGTGAGCGCCCCCCGCTGGCCTCACTGACCCCAGGGTGAGCGCCCCCCGCTGGCCTCACTGACCCCAGGGTGAGCGCCCCCTGCTGGCCTCACTGACCCCAGGGTGAGCGCCCCCTGCTGGCCTCACTGACCCCTGGGTGAGTGCCCCCTGCTGGCCTCACTGACCCCAGGGTGACGCCCCCCGCTGGCCACACTGACCCCAGGGTGAGCGCCCCCTGCTGGCCACACTGACCCCATGGTGAGCGCCCCCTGCTGGCCTCACTGACCCCAGGGTGAGCGCCCCCTGCTGGCCTCACTGACCCCAGGAGTCTCCCAGACACTGGCCAGCCTCACCTCATCTTCAGTGGGCATCAGTCTGGGGTTACAGGGTGATACGGCTGCGGACATAATCTGGAGCAATGCATTGTGGGTGAATCTCATGAAGAAATGCCCAGGTCATATTTCACACTTTAAATCAAGGGGAAGAAATTATATTTTGCTTATAGAAAAATATATAGACTATTACAAGCAAAATATATAGACTATTACAATTTTTTTTTTTCAGTATTGAAAATCATCCTGTCTGGACACAATGATTTTTATTTTATTTTATTTTATTTTATTTTAGTAATTTACATTTTTTTGCATTCTTTTTAAATGGCTTTGTTTTCTTTGTCAATATTTATTTTTTGCTTAAAAAAATTATAGGACTATTACGCTATTTTTTTAAATGGCTTTGCTTTCTTTAGCAATATTTCTCTCTTTCTTTTCTTTTTAATGGTGGTGGTAATATTTTTCTTTGCAGTTTTTATTATTTGCATTTAATAAGTGATGCAGACTTAAACCTTCAGATAGAAGCTGAATTAAAACATTTCTAATATGAACAAAAGCTGACATATTTTTTCACTCCGTTACCAGGATTATTATTATTCAAAACAATGTACAAACACAACCATTGGGTTTAAATTTTTAATTGAAAATAACAATGTTAATTGAATAAATTGCCTAAACTAAACCTACATAGTTATATTTAATAACATGTTTTAGTAATTGTGTTTTTTTTTTTTTTTTTGTCATTTAAAGAGAACTAGTTTGTGACGTCAGAAACACCAGCGATTTCAAACCGTGTTTTTGAGACTGTCTTTGGTTCACTGCAGTTTTAAGGAGAAAATACTCAGCAATGCTGTCGACTTATGAATTTACACACGGTTTGTCTTAAAGCATATTAAAAACACCACATAGACATATAAACAACATTAAAAGCTGGATTTTAACCAGGGGACTTTAAAGGGTTCCTTCAGGTGCTTCATATATAGAACCTTTTGGATAATTTTATAGATTTGGTTTGAATTAAGTTTATGAATTAAACAGCTTGAAATATCTTGTTAGACATGAATGTTTTATGAAATCATTTAAGACGTTTCTCCTCATATAGAACCTTTTTGACATAAAGGGCTCTTTAAAATTGAGTTCAGAACCATAGAGTTCTGTACAGAACCACATTGGACATTTTTTCTAAGAGTGATTTAATTCTAACGAACGACTTCAATTCAATTTGTATTTCTCACCAAGATCACTTGGAATCTCAAATGCTTCAGTTCTCCTTTTATCGTAATTGAATGAAAAGACCAACCGGTTTACTTACTGAAATTTCCTCCGAAAAATAAATAAAGTAAAGCAGGTTTAAAAACGCCATGAAGGTGCAAACGATGTCAGAATTTTTATTATTGGCTAAACTATTCTATTAAAGTCAACAATTTTCTTCTCTATTGTGACGTATATCCAAAGCCCCTTTCACACAGAGATTCCGGAAAATACACGGATAATGTGTCCCGGGATCGTTTGATTTTGGTTTATTCACACTGCCAGTGATTTTCCAGAATCTGTGAGTGCGTTCACACACGTCCCGTAAAGATCCCGTAAAGACACGTGACGTCAGGATGTGAAAACTCTGTCAGATGTCAGTTCTGCTGATAACTCCTCATCACTACGACACACCCCTTACGGCAGTGGTCCTGGCTTTTGTTCACACAGGGTCTGATCCCGGCAATGTTACTAGGTTCCCATCCCGGCACCAATCCCGGGACGTGTTTGCGTTCACACACAAGGCACTCTAGCAATTTTTACGGCAATTTCTCGGGATCAACGCACTGTGTGAAAGGGGCTCAAGTGAAACACTTCTGGAACAAGAACAAATGTGGGCGGGGCTTGATTTTGTCTGTGGGGAATTGATTAGATGGTTGTGGTTTGCTATTGGCTGATCTCATGTGAGTGACAGGTTATAGCCCCGCCCTCGTCATCAGAGAAGAGAAGAGATGAAGTTATTCTGATTCAAGATTGTGCCGAGTAATGATGTGCACGGATAAAATCATAAACGCAATATTCCATTAAAAAAAACAATAATTGTCAATTTTGATTTCATGGTGCCTGTAAAAAGCGTAAGTCTGATCTGCTCTGCATGATTGTTTTGTGTTGCGCAGCCGGGAACGGTGAAGCTGTCGAAGCCAGTGGCTCTGTGGACTCAGCAGGACGTGTGTAAGTGGCTGAAGAAACACTGTCCCAATCAACACCAGGTGTACAGCGACTCCTTCAAGCTGCACGACATCACCGGTAAACACACACTCACACTCACACTCTCACTCATACACATTCTCACTCACACACACTCTCACACACACACACACACACACACACACACACACCCACACACACACACACACACACACACCTGTCAGTCTGATCGTGATCTTCTCCAAGGTCAAATACCCTCAGTTCTCACACACACACACACACACACACAGCTCTCACACACACACAGTTCTCACACACACGGAGACATTCATGATGACTCTGCCATTAATTGCTACCGGCTCCGCAGAGATGATTTCAGTCTGATGTTTATTAGCTCAGGTGTGTGTGTGTGTGTGTGTGTGTGTGTGTGTGTGTGTGTGTGTGTGTGTGACCTACAGTAACTCCTAGTGATGGATGACTGTACCACAGTTTTTCATGTTGTATTGTGTTTTAATGTGTTCCTTCTTCAAGAAGCGTTATAGAGATAAATTGCTTGCATTGTGCAGGCTTCAAATTCTAATATTTACCCCTACAGCATTATATTATATTAAATTATATTAATATAGTATGTATAATATAGGAATATATGTATATTCATTTAATTAGTTTTTGTTTATATTTTCTGTTTTTATTTTAATTTCAGTTAAAGTTTTAGTTATTTTGTTGTTTTTGTTATTTTCTATAAGTTTTTTTAATTAAACTATTAATATAGTTTTTATTCATTTTTAATATCAGTTTTAGTTTTTTAGTACATCAAGTTTAACTTAATAAAAATGGTTATTATTTTAATAATTTCATCTTTTGACAACCAAATCACTTATTTCCAATTCTATAAGAATAAAAATAAAAATGTTGGCTAGCTAAAATTTGTGTTTGGGAATCACTGATCAATATGAGCCTGATATTTCTAAGATGTCCTTCTTACCAAAGTCGGAGATCGTCCAAAGTCAAAGTTTGAAGTCAAATAACTCATGGATTGATTTTCTCTGCTTTATTTATAACCGTGATGTTCTCTGCAGTTTAATAACACACAGCGCTGATGAACTTGTGGTGATTTATCAGCTGATCTCAGTCATCAGGAGTAATGCTGGTTAAAGCAAAGCTTTCTGAATTGTTCTGGTTTGACTGGAAGGATTGTGAATGCAGTTTGTGTGAAGGTAATGCAAGATCCAATTATCCATAATTTATGAATAAAATATGCAAGCTGCTTGATTTGATGATCCGGTATTAATTAACCGGAATCTGTTCATAAACATCAGGCCTTGCCAATTAGACACACAAAGCAATTTGCATTCATCTCTGGTCAAACCATGCGTAGCGTAACACGTTTCACCGTAGTAAAGCGAGATGGATCAGAGCCAGATCCAGACAACAGTGCTAAAAACAAACTGGCTTGTGCAAATCACATCATACGAGTGCTACACTTATGCTGAAACCACTTATTTTATTATCTTCAGATTAAACCTTACACCTGAGTTCTATTTTTAATTTATATTTCAATTTATTATAAATATGGCTGATTTTCATCATGCAATCTTTTTAGTAATTGTTTCAAAAGGATTTTTCTTTTAAATCTCAATGGATGTGCACTTATATGAATAATATATAATTTGTCTATTTTCTGTTTTAATTATTATTTAAAAATTTTAGTAATTTTGCTGTGTTTTAAAAAAAAATGTTTAAATAGTTTTCATTTTTTTAATATATATCTATATATTTTTATAAATTATTTCAGTTTTAGTTTTGGTTATTTTTAGTTTTAATATGCATTTATGTAAAGCCTCTGGAACTGGTATTGATTTATAAATAATCAGATCTCATTTTAGAGTTATTCGACCTGAAATTCAGAAGGATTTGCA
Source organism: Gila robusta (assembly GCA_030770095.1). Classification (NCBI taxonomy): domain Eukaryota; kingdom Metazoa; phylum Chordata; class Actinopteri; order Cypriniformes; family Leuciscidae; genus Gila; species Gila robusta. Next base: position 118,893 of record JAVALU010001057.1, read on the forward strand.
AACTCTTTCATACATTATCAATCCAGACAGCCTCAAATACAGCTTTAAGATGCACATAATTACCTAATTATTTACCACTAAGTGTGTTTTGTTTGCGTTTGAACCAGATAAACCTTTCATCGCCGACATACGACTGTAGAGATTCTCCGTCACCGTCTCCCAAATCGCTCCGAGAGTTTGACTGGAACACCGAGCTGTCATTAAAACTGCATTAAAGCATATTAAGGCATAATTAGATATTAGTCCCTAATCTGCAGTAATTACTAAGACAGAGGCAGCGAGTGCTTTGGTAAATGAGTTAAGCACATATTTGTGATAGCGTAGGTGTAATCAGGGGAGAAGGTGCACTCGTTCTGTGTAATATACAGAAGATAAGAGAGACTGACTGAAGCGCAGCTCCTCTGTCGGATACAATGAAACTCTGGGCTGGATTTCAAAGAGACGTCAATCCCATGAGCCTCAGCACAGGAGGGTTATGAAAACGCAACCATTAATGCCTGTTGAGTAGCCAGCTGTTGTTTGACATAATAGATAACTGGATATTCATTCATGAACTGTTGCACCAGTGTTGTTTTTTCAAAACAAATCGTACTTGTATCTGTACACAAGGTCTGTTATAAGACTTCGAATGCCAGGTGTGTGATAACATTGATAACCTCTTTCGGTTGTGGAAAAAAATGCTGGATATTTATCAAGTCTTTAAATTTTTTGCATTATAACAGATCAGTTAAATCAGAATTATTGCATTTATGTTGCTGTTGTTGTTGTTGTTTGTTTTGTTTTTCAATCAATGTAATAATAATAATTGTGCCCTTGGCTTGATTTACTGAAGAATATGTACTGTGAAAACTGATAGTAGTGCGATGCAAAGGCATTAGACCTCATTAATATATTTTAATTGAATTAGTGCATAGAAAGCCACTGTAGACAGCGCTTGGATGGAGAAAAACACAATGCTTGTTTTTTCGAGTATCTTCGCTAGCATATAGTTTTAAATAAGTTTAATGAAGTCTTAAATTAATGTTAAGAGTTGAGAAAATGTTAAATTAAAGTGACAGCAGCCTATTAAATCTGCTGCTGTTTGTCATTGAGGATAATCAAAGAACAAATAAAAACAAATAACCCACTGCTCTCTTGACTGAATAACTTTTGTAGCTTTAATAAGGATTAATCTATGTATAATTTATGCATTGAAGAGTGAAGTGTTTGATTATAATTATTGGCTAAAATTGAGAAAAAAATCAATTTCATAGAGACGTCAATAGCAGTATTGGGGTATAGGTGATGCCTTCTTTCATAAAAAAATATGCCATTAAACAAATATTTAAAATATAGGCTACTGTCTTTATGTTGTTTCTACATTAATTTAGAGATTTAATGTGAAATAATAAAACACTTTAATGTCAGGTGCGATTAATTGTGATAAATTACAGAAAAATGTGCAATTAATTAGTTATTTTTTTTAATCGATTGACAGCACTAAATTGAATTAATATTTGATATATTATTTTATATTATTAATACATTTAGATTTTTTTTAATTAACTAAATAAATTATTGTTAAAAATGTATGTATAATTAATTCAATTCAATTCAATTCAAAATTTATTTGTATAGCGCTTTTCACAATACATATTGTTTCAAAGCAGCTTTACAGAAAGTGCATTTCAGAAATGTACGTAAAAAATACAGTTAGTTAATCATCATGTATTAATTTAGGGCATAACATATCGCCGGCGTTGAGTCGTCTCTTCACAGGCGTCGAGTCGTCTCATCGCAGGCGTTTAGTCATCTCATCGCAGGTGTTGGGGACTCTGAAGTCTCCGTGAGAGGCTGGATACAGACTGTAGCTGAAGAACGCTATTTACCTCGGGACGCAGCAGAAAAGCAGATGGGAAATAATTAGCGTAGCTGCTGTTCATAATATTAATGCATTCGATCTGATTCAACAGTAGTATAAGAGGTAAGCATTATGTGAATGCTTGGCTGAAGAGATGCGTCTTTAATCTAGTTTTGAACTGGGAGAGCGAGTCTGAGCAACGAACAGTATCAGGAAGGCTATTCCAGAGTTTAGGAGCTAAATGTGAGAACGCCCTCCCTCCTTTAGTGGACTTAGATATCCTAGGAATGACCAGAAGCCTCGAATTTAGGGATCTTAAAGAACGCGATGGATTGTAGGGCGATAGAAGGTCCATTAAATACACAGGAGCTAGACCATTTAGGGCTTTATAGGTCAGTAATAGTACTTTGTAATTGATACGGAACTTAATAGGTAACCAGTGTAGAGATGATAAAATTGGTGTTATATGATCATATTTTCTTGACCTAGTAAGAACTCTAGCAGCTGCATTTTGCACTAACTGTAGCTTGTTTATTGAGGATGCAGGACAACCAGCTAATAAAGCGTTACAGTAATCTAGTCTTGAGGTCATGAATGCATGAACTAACTTTTCTGCATCATAAACAGATAGCATGTTACGTAGCTTAGCAATATTTCTAAGGTGGAAAAAGGCTGTTCTTGTAACATATGATATATGATTTTCGAAAGACAAGTTGCGGTCTAGTATAACACCCAGGTCTTTTACTGTAGTGGATAAAGTAACTGGACATCCTTCTAAATTAAAGTTGTATTGTACGAGGTTTTGTGGGTAGTTTTTTGGACCAATAAGTAATACCTCCGTTTTATCTGAATTTAATAGCAGGAAATTACACGTCATCCAGCATTCTATATCTTTAAGACACTCTGTCAATTTAGATAAGTTAGTGTTTTCATCTGGTCTTGATAAAATATATAATTGAGTGTCATCAGCATAACAGTGGAAATTAATTCCATGTTTTCTTATAATATTACCAAGTGGCAGCATATATATTGAGAATAGCAGAGGGCCTAACACCGATCCTTGCGGCACTCCATAGTCTACTGACGTTATCTTCGATTTTTCACCATTTAAACAGACAAAATGGTAACGGTCTGATAAGTACGATCTAAACCAGCTTAATGCCTGTCCCTGAACACCAGTGTAGTTTTGTAGTCGATCCAAGAGTATTTTATGATCTATAGTGTCGAAGATCCTTGATGTTAATAAATTATAATAAATAAAATAGTGTTTCAGGCATATTTTTAGGCAATTTAGGAGTGTCGCTTATTTGTGGCACATTTAAAAGTCATGTAAATAAGCACATTGAAATATTGCATTTGAGCAGGAAAAACTTAATTGGGCACTTTGACTTCCGGTGTGAATATTGCTGATACAGTTTTATTTACAACTTCAAAAAATCAGAACTTTTTGCAAGAAAATACTATTTCAGTTTTTCCATTTCACAATTTCACGTTTAATTCACTGTTACTTGCTGTTTGTCTTTGTAAGTGTTTGAGAAATTGACTAGCAATTTCTGAGTGAAAATTGCTTCTGCACCATTTTTTCCCCAGTGCAAGTGTCCATTTCTGAACCCGGTTTCACAGCAATGATGAACGTTGCCAGTGTTGGGTCTGGTGTGGGAACTGGTGGCAGATCTTCAGATCTAAGTCCTGCTGTTTCATGATCATTGGCTCACTCTCTGTGGTTTTAACAGAAAGAAAGGAAAGTTTGACAGGCTGACAGATAAACGAGTCCAGCTGGGATGTTAGTAATCTGGCTGTCCTGGTGTTTCCACATGCGCTGGTCAGTCAGTGTGTGTGTGTGTGTGTGTGTGCAGTTCTGGCTCTTGGTCCAGAGAATACTGTGTGTGTGAGACATTGTGTTTATTTATTGGACTTTAATAAGAGTTATAAACAACTCATGCAAAGGAGACTCCCATCAGGCAGCACACTGGTGGTCTTGGCGTAGTTTATGGGCTTTTTTATGAACTTTGATCGTTCAGCTGACATTTTCATCAGAGCGAATTTATATATATATTTTAGTTTCATTTTGAAAATTACATGCTGTAAAATGGGGCATCTGATGTTTGTTGAAATGCCTCTTTTTTTTTTTTTTTTTTAAGATATTAATAGATCTTAAGAAGGCCATATTATGACCTTGATGTTGTTTTCAGGCTCTACTAGAACAGGTTTACCTGCTTGAATTTTGATTATTTTCCTCATATTCTCCATTGTTGCGGCTCCTCTCTTCCAGTCTGTCAGTAACGCTCTGTTTACTTCCTGTCTCTATGAAGCCCCTCCTTCTGAAAAGCACACTGTGCTCTGATTGGTCGGCTGGATCAGTGTGTTGTGATTGGTCGAGCGCTTCGAGTGTGTTTGGGAAATGTCCCGCCCCTTACCATAACCGCCAGTTTAACACACTACTAACTAACTCAACCAGGCCCCGCCCCTTTATTCTGCGTATGAATTATTATAATGAGGAATATTGTGACGTGTTCGTTCCCAGAAGAAACTCAAGACTACAATGGAGGCGTTTCAGGAGTTCAGAAACACTGACACTGATATAGAAGATAACCATGCTCATGTAAAATAGGTCATCTATAAAGATTCACATGAATGAAACACATATTCAGCCCCAACACATAAATAACTGCAACAATGTTTTCCATAAAACATTCCCAGCAAGGGTCGGATCAAAGGACCCAAACTACTCATCGACCTGACGCGACGCCCTCTATAAACACACTATCTCATCTGGAAACTGCATGTAATGACGTCTGCACAATAGCAACTGCAATTGTTTCATATTTTATGCATCCTTTGCTTGATTATTTACTTGGTACTTTCCACAGTTTTTGGCTTGCTGTCCGGTGCCGGATGACGTTGTGAATAAAAAAAAAAACCTTAAGGAAGGCCTGTTCACACTATGATTGATAATTATAAAAATATCTATATTAGAATCCACATCAATGTACAATATCATTCTGGTTTTTTTTAATAAGTATGCTGCCACTTTAAATGCTTGAGCTCTTAAAGCACAATGGATTTTGATTGGCTGTTAGTGTTTCTATTGTTCACCTGCTGGAAACAATAATTGTGAATAATTCCAATGATATCGTTTCTCTGTGCCGTTATCATTAAAGTTGTGGTTTGAACTCTGCTATTCTTTTATATTTTTAGAACTGTATCGTTATAGTTAGCATGTGAACAGGAAAAGTATAATACAACACTGATAAAATTTACATATTCACACTTTATTCAAACGTTATTATAGATTTCGTAAGCTTATTGTGTAGTTGTGCTTGGAGTCAATTGTTTTGTTTTGATAATAACGCAATGAAACATGCCAAATTGTGCGACTTAATTTTTGGCCAGGCTGTCATATAAAGAATTTATGAACACATGCAAAAACAAGAGAGAACCATTGAAATATTAATAACTGATTATGTTGTAGTCCAATGTATGCTTGTTGTTTTTTCTATGCATTTCTTTTTACATAGTAAAACCTGTAGCTGTAGTTTGGCTCTTTTTTAGCCAAAAAATCTTTTAGTCCCTTATTATAGTCAGATAAATACTTTAACCAAGTGTAGTGTTTTGTTCTTCCCTCATATTTAAAATATTAAAACAATATATACAAAAATAAAACCATATTTTAATGGTTGCATCAAACTTGTAGGGTCATTAGAAACAGATATCTACTCCGGACATCACTTTCTAATCAAAAATTGCATTCATTAGAACTGACATTAAACATGCAATTAAAGGGATAGTTCACCCAAAAATGAAAAATCTGTAAGTAATTACTCACCCTCATGTTGTTCCAACAAGACTTTCGTTCATCTTCAGAACACAAATTACTTCTGCTTCTGGGTCGTACGTCAGAACACAGGCTCACTATTGGCCAGCATCACAAGCATCACACACATGACCAGCGTCGGCCAATAGTGAGCCTACGTTCTGACGCACGACCCAGAAGCGCTGCGCTGTTACACTACGTGAACTCACTCAAGGCCCACAGAGAAGGAAATGAATAGTTGAAATAAAGCTGTTATTTTGGGGGTTTTTTGCACACAAAAAGTATTCTCGTCGCTTGATAAACTTATGGTTGAGCCACTGTAGTCACTTGGACTATTTTAAAGTCAAGTCAAGTCACCTTTTGGTCACATCAGTGACAGAATGGAGAAAAAAACCTCGGGAGCTATCAGACTCAGTCACTCAGTTCTCCTCTGGCCAACAAACAAACAGTGTATGATTATGAGAGAATTCAACCAGGCGCTCAGGTGAAGTATATCCGTGATAGGTGCTCTTGGGATAGGGAAAGGGTCCAATGAAAAAAGATGCAGATCCCAGGCACTCAAAAAATGGATAAGAAGGAGAAGGTTAAAAAGCCTTTATTGAATATGGCTTATTGCATGATAAAAAAGTCACAAGCCAACATGTTTCGACCCACAAAAGGTCTTCTTCAGGGCAAAGTAACATACACACTGAGAATGGCGGAAAATATACATAGCGTCCCACCTGTAATCAAAGAGCATGCAATTAACCTAATCAGGTCCAATACAATCAATTAATTAACCCAATAAGGTAACCCAGTCTAACATAATAGGGACAATCAACAAATTGAGCACAAGGAATTCTCCCTCAACATGGGTTATCTGGATAACGTTATCCAGATAACCCATGTTGAGGGAGAATTCCTTGTGCTCAATTTGTTACTTTGCCCTGAAGAAGACCTTTTGTGGGTCGAAACATGTTGGCTTGTGACTTTTTTATCATGCAATAAGCCATATTCAATAAAGGCTTTTTAACCTTCTCCTTCTTATCCATTTTTTGAGTGCCTGGGATCTGCATCTTTTTTCAGTGTATGATTATGATTCAGGCAGCATTACAGGTCAGAAGTCAGATTGGATTGGAACATTATATTATGCAGTTCATCTGGCTGAAGATCGGAGTCATCACGCGTGTATGGAGACGAGTTTGTTGAGGATCAGTGCCGATGGCTGTCATGTCGACGAGGCCTTCACAGGGGAGAGTCTAGTGGACACAAGCTCTGCTGACACTTCACTGGTGCGTTGTGGTCATGTCCAGGTGCAGGTCCACCATCTGATCTGGATACGGCCCGGATCCGGCTGATTACATCATGCGTTGTGGTTATGTCCAGGCGCAGGTCCACCATCTGGTCTGGATACGGCCTGGATAAGGCCCGGATCCGGCTGATTACATCATGCGTTGTGGTCATGTCCAGGCGCAGGGCCACCATCTGATCTGGATACGGCCCGGATCCGGCTGATTACATCATGCGTTGTGGTCATGTCCAGGCGCAGGTCCACCATCTGATCTGGATACGGCCCAGGTCCGGCTGATTACATCATGCGTTGTGGTCATGTCCAGGCGCAGGTCCACCATCTGATCTGGATACGGCCCGGATCCGGCTGATTACGTCATGCATTGTGGTCATGTCCAGGCGCAGGTCCACCATCTGATCTGGATACGGCCCGGATCCGGCTGATTACATCATGCGTTGTGGTCATGTCCAGGCGCAGGTCCACCATCTGATCTGGATACGGCCCGGATCCGGCTGATTACATCATGCGTTGTGGTCATGTCCAGGCGCAGGTCCACCATCTGATCTCGATACGGCCCAGGTCCGGCTGATTACAGTTGACCTCGGAATAAACAGAAAGACTAAAATTAGCGTAGATGCCATTCTTTTTAGGATGTAGCGAGTACATTAAACATTGTCTTTACTGACTTTCTGGGCCGGCAAGTTTCGATCCCATAGAAGCCTATGGAGGAGTGATCCAGCTCTCAGATTTAATCAAAAATATCTTAATTTGTTTTCCGAAGATGAACGAAAGTCTTACGGGGTTGGAACAACATGAGAGTGAGTAATTGAGAATTTTCATTTTTGGGTGAACTAACCCTTTAAGGATTTTGTCCCTCAACAGATTTTTGCTGTAATAACAAAAGGGTCAGTAAAGTAAAGTCAGTAATTTCGTAATAATCTGCTAAATCCCGTTACATCGCAGCCCTGGAGCTCAGGAGTGAAGGGCTTCCGGCAGCAGTCGTGTGTGTTTGGGATTCAGCTGTATGTCTTCAGTTTCAGCTCTCTGTGTCTGCGGTGATTTCCTCGAGCGAGATGATGAGGAATGAGCATCTGAAATTGCAGTGTTCCGCAGGGATGCAATTCACAGTCATCAGATCAATTTTCAGTATTCTGTGGAGAAGGATGGAGAGAAGAAAGATCGGATTGAATTGTGGTGATGTTGGAGGATAACATGATGTGCCCTGAATGAAACTACTGCAATTTTTGAGTTTTGAAGGATTCTGAAGGGAAAGGAGGGGGTTAGTCTTTTAATGGCCACATTAACAATTAATAATTCGACTGTGATCACTCGCTCCGCTAGCGTTTTATAGCTGTTATAAGTGATAAAGAGGTAATAGTTGAGTTCTGATGGATGTAGAGGTGAGTGGTTTGCATATTGAGCAGACGACTCGCACAACTGACGCTTTTCTGGATGATGATGATGTATAATGATCATCTTGATAATGCTGTAGATTTATATTCAGGGGAAGTGGAGGCCTGCGGCAAACCAGTGGATTTTGCTATAGTATCTTCCCAAACGTGCATGTCATGTGGAAAGACATGATCTCGATGCTCATTCGTAATGGTTTGTCTCAGTTCTTGTTGTTTTTCAGGTAAATGTTATGAGAGCTAAAGTGAAATTTCTCCACCACTAGAGCCACAAATGGAATTGCAACAATGATTATTAAACTGGTTTCTGAAACACTCATCCCTGTCTGCTATTGGTCTAACCAGTATAAGCTAGTAAACCAGTATATTGGTTGAACCAGTCAGGCTGGTTGTGATTCTGCAATGTTGATGTCACCTCAGTGCCTAAAATGGTGTGTGTGTATGTACAGTGTGTGTGTGTAATTATTTTTCTATATTATTATTTTTTTTACAGTGAATTGCTGGCATTTTTACAGTGAATTTCTCTTCAGCATCAGATTCACCGATTTCCAATTCTGTTCTCACTGGCATTTTTCATTTAGACTTTGTTCCTCCTCCATGTAAAGTAGGTAACTTGTAGGTAATTATTATCTAACATGTTTCTGAAACACTCATCCCTGTCTGCTATTGGTCTAACCAGCATAAGCCCCACCCCCAAACTCACGTGATTGGTTGAACCAGTCAGGCTGGTTGTTATTCTCAAACAAACTGCAATGTTGATGTCGTCTCAGTGCCTAAAATGGCTGTTTGTCTCTTCAAGTTAAACTTGGATATGAGAAAATAAGATTCGCATTCTTGAACTGCTTTAATATTACACTGATTTTTCACAGTGTGAATGTGAAGTTACATTCACAATCATGAATGTGTTATTGAACAAATGAACATCACTAAGCATCTGTGTCTCTCTCTCGCTCTGTTCATCTGGGTAACTCTCACTCTGCCCTCTTTTGATTAAATGCCAGATGCCATTGTCCTCTTATCTAGTGATCAATATGTGCTCATCAACAGCACTGGCCAAATACTGATATCAGTTCAATCTCCTTCCAGTGATTTGGGCTTATTAAGTTGTTCCAGGGACGTTCTAGGAACTTTAGGAACTCAAGATAAGATATTGCAGGACTTATTCCTCTTACGCTTGAATGTCAGGCTTGTGTGTGTGTGTGTGTGTGTGTGTGTGTGTGTGTGTGTGTGTGTGTGTGTGTGTGTGTGTGTGTGTGTGTGTGTGTGTGTGTGTGTGTGGTGTATGTACAGTATATATACAGTATATGTATGCGTATGTATGAATGTGTGTATGAATGTGTTTGTGTGTGTGTTTCTGTGTGTGTGTGTGTGTGTGTGTGTGCGTGTGTGTGTGTGCGTGTGTGTGCGTGTATATGTAGGATGTGTGTATGTACAGTTGTAGTGTACAGTACAGTATGTGTGTGAATATATGTTTGTGTGTGTACAGTATGTATGAATGTGTATGTACAGTGTGTGTGTATGTATATATATATACAGTATATGTATGTGTGTGTATGTATGTATGTATGTATGATAATGTGTGTGTGTATGAGTGTGTGTGTGTGTGTATTTGCGTGTATATGTAGGATGTGTGTATGTACAGTTGTAGAGTGCATGTACAGTATGTGTGTGAATATATGTTTGTGTGTACAGTGTATGAGTGTGTGTGTGTGTGTACAGTGTATGAATGTGTATGTACTGTGTGTGTGTGTGTGTGTGAATGTGTATGTACTGTGAGTGTGTACTGTGTGTGTGTGTGTGTGTGTGTGTGTATGAATGTGTGTGTGTGTGTGTGTAGTTATTTTGTATCATTTTATATATATACCAAAGTCTAAATGAAAAATTCCACTGAGAACAGATTTGGAAATCTATGAATCTGATGCTGAACAGAAATTCACTGTGAAAAAATATATTTTCAGTAAGAAAGGCATCAGATTCATAGATTTCCAAATCTGTTCTCGGTGGAATTTTTCATTTAGACTTTGGTCCTCGTCCATGTAAAGTAGGTAATTTGGCAGCGTAATCTGTCCTGTTAGATGAAACTCTGTGTGGATCAGCGAAGGGACGTGCTTGGCAGTCGTGCTCCTACTCTCTGTGAGTGTGTGTGTGTGTGTGTGTGTGTGTGTGAGAGAGAGAGAGAGAGCATGAAAGGTCCTCTCGGGACTCATGAATGCAGCTGCGGTTAAACTATGTGAAGTATTGTACAGTTTCACCTGAGGAGTTTCCTTCTCCTGTCCAAGTCCTCAGTGTTTCTCAAGTGCAGTCCTGCTCTCACCATGAGAGTTTTGTCAGAGAAATTGAGGTTAATTTCCATCTTTATAGCCCCCAGAGCCGCCCTCTTTCTTTCCTTCTGTCCATCATCCTCCCGGTTGTTGCAGTAATTAGCCAGGCTTTGGTTCACATGTAAAAGGGACAGATCCCTCGAGTGACCGAGTGACAGAGAGAGAGAGAGAGAGAGAGAGAGAGAGAGAGAGAGAGAGAGAGAGAATCTCATGAGAATTCCATGAGAGAATTCCATGAGAGATGGTCACACTTGAGTTGAGCTCCAGATAAATTGCAAGAAAAATAAGATTTATTTGCCAACAAGCTAAAGAAAATAGAGGATTCAACATACAACAACACCTAGACAACATCTAAAGAAAGATTTTGTTGAATCTGGACAGTTTTTTTTTTTTTTTTTAAACTGTCACACCTGAATCTGAGGAAAAGTTCAAGAGAAGCTGATCACAGGATAACCCTCTGCAGAAGAGGATATTCATGTTGGAAAGGATAACATCAAGCAACAAACAACAACAACTATAAGAAAACTTGCAGGAAAAGAGAGGTAAAGATATTTTAAATAGACAGTGCTATTTATCTCTCTTTGGACTTTTGCCTCATTTCTGTTTAAAAGAACAGCACTGAAAAACATTTTTGAACATTTTGGACACAACTGGAATTGTAAAGAGATCAGTGAAAGTCATATTTTTCCCATTCTTGGCTTATTTATTCATTTTTGCCTATTTTATATATTCACTGAGAGATGAAAAACAAAACAAATCAAAACAGTGACAGTTATTTCAGTTGATTGTTTACATTCCAAATCAACGATGGCCAGCGCATCATCTTGGCCCCGCCCCTTCATCTACCCTCAGAAGAGCTCTGAGCACTCCAGGCTGATGCTCAGACACAAGCAGATGAAGGAGAGCCCTGACACACTGTTTGCTGAACTACAGGACCACAGTGCCATGAACAACCTGCTCTTCTACACCGAACACATCCCTTTATGGCACACTGCCTTCTGTCAACATCTCACCTTTATCAAAAAAAGAGGCATCTGTAAAGGCAGACAGATCCTAGCATTTGAAGATGCTGAAAAAAATGATGAAACAAGATTTTTGACCCTGAACTTGTATCAAAATGGCACTGTCATGATCCAGGGATCAGAGTCTGCTCTCAAGGTCTTCATCAAGGATTTTGATCTAATAAAAACACTGGCCCTGTCTGATGAAGCTGACAAAAATATGAACATTGATGCGTCCCCTGGAAAATCTGTCCAGAAGATTACAGTGACTTCAGCAACTGCGATCCCATCTCCAATGTCAAGAATGAAAGACAATTTTTCACTTCTGGAAGTAGAAGTAGTGGAGATAAAAGAGTTAATACTGTCCCACCTGAAAGAAATCAACATGGAACAAGTGACAATCGACATAAAGAACTTAAAACAAGAAGTTGAATATCTGCAGAGACAACGAGAAGAAATGTCAACAGAACTTCAGCAAACTAAAGATGAACTGAGGGAAGTAAAATCAACTTTAGGAAGACAACTAACAGACATTAGAAAAGAAATGGAGGAGGAGCTCTCTGCCTTGAAATCAGTTCTTCGCACCAAAGACGAACTCATCACAAACCTAAAAGAAAGACTCAGTTCTGTTTCAGCATCAGAGTCTTCTGCTAAACCCTTGATCCATCCAGAGATGCTCATGGAGAATCCTCGACCTGAACAGCTACCAGTGGAAGAGCCTCACTGCTCGACTGATCCAGCATCCCAGATCCACAGCTCCGCTGCACAGGACCCGGGAGAGACACACGCTCTTATCCTGACTGACTCCAATGGGAAATATGTCAGTGAGAAACTCCTATTACCAAACATGAGAGCCAAGAAAATCTGGTGTCCAAACACAAGAAGTGCTTTTCAGATCCTGTCGGAGAGTAAACACGAAAACTACAAGCACATAATAATTCACACAGGCACAAATGACTTAAGGGCCATGAAGGGCCGTGTGGCTCCTGTGATGAGAGAGGTGGCGATCAGAGCCACACAGCGTTTCCCAGAGGCTAGAATAACTCTGTCCACACTGCTGCCACGCACCGACGTACCGTTCCACGTAATCCACGGGAATAATGTGGAACTCTCCAGAAGCTGTGCACTCATTCCTAATGTTCATCTCGCCCATCACAAAGACATACAGCCTCATCATATGTATGACCACGTACATCTCAACAAGCAAGGAGTGAAAGTCTTCGCCAGAGTGCTGAAAAGCACAGCCCTTGTAAACACAGCAAGAAACAGAAACTTCGATAACAAGAGAAGCTCTCAGCCACCGAGAAGCCCTCGTCCTCCATCACAACACAGGAGCTACAAAACACAGAGAAGCCCTCGTCCTCCAGCAGAGCCCAGACCGGCCCCCGGACCTCCATCACAACACAGGAGCTACAAAACACAGAGAAGCCCTCGTCCTCCAGCAGAGCCCAGACCGGCCCCCGGACCTCCATCACAACACAGGAGCTACGCAGCGGCCGCTCAACAACCCCAGAACCCTGCAGCCGCTGAACTCAACCAGATAAGGCATCTGCTGAACATCATCTGCTCCAGACTGAGGACATAACCTGCATAACACTCACACACACACACATATATACACACACACATTATAGAAGAACCTACTCATGAAATCTTTTAAAATCAGTTGTTGGAATATACAAGGTCTGCACTCTTCTACGTTTGGTAATAAGACTGCAGACCAAGACTTACTCAGCAGTGTAACTGATATGGACATCTGTATCTTTCATGAGACGTGGTGTCGTAGTAATGAGACTTTACAGTGTCCAATAGGATACAAGGAAATTATAATTCCTTCATCAAAAAATTCTAAAATAAAATGTGGCCGAGACTCTGGTGGAATACTTATATGGCACAAAGATGATCTAAAACATTCAATTAAAATTGCTAAAAGTGGAAAATCTTCTATTTGGCTTGAAATGAAGTCCATCATTTCACAGTCCAATCTTTACCTCTGTGCCATCTATATTCCCCCCCATGACTCTCCCTATTACGAAGAGCAAAGCTTTCCAACATTACAGGCTGACATCTTACACTTTCAGTCCAGAGGAAATGTCCTCGTCTGCGGAGACTTAAACGCCAGAACAGGGTGAGAAATTGATTATGTAAATATTGTAGATAATGACCACATCCTCAATGACACCACGTTTCATTCCTCATCGAATATCACACAGAGAAACAGCTATGACAATTCAGTAAACATTAATGGAAAACAAATGTTAAAACTATGTAAAGGTTTAGGTCTCTACATCATCAATGGCAGGACTCGTGGAGATACATTAGGTAGATTCACTTACTGCTCCAGATTAGGAACCAGTGTGGTTGATTATTCAATAACAGATATTGACCCAAGCTTTATTAATGCCTTCACAGTCAGACCTCAGCTCCCGATCTCCGATCACTGCCAAACTGTGCTTTATCTGAAACCCCCGTGTGAAATAACTAAAACTTCTCCACTTGATTCTGAAAAACTGTTTCCTTTGAAACCCAAACTTAAATGGAGTCAATCCAACTCGGATCAATTCAAAGAAAATATGAACAGTCCTACAATATTAAAAATGCTGGATGAATTTATGTCCACTGATTTCACTTTAGATATGAATGGAATAAATTTAGCAACAAAAAACTTAAATTACATATTCAAAACATTGATAACTCTATCTAACATTAAACAGCAAAGCAAACATAAAACAGATCAACAGAGAATAAGAAAGGATGTGTGGTTCGATGATGAATGTGCAGGTCTCAGGAAAGAATTGAGGAGACTCTCTAACAAAAAGCACAAAGACCCGTCCAGCCAGACATTACGGCTTTCTTATTCAGACTGTCTGCAAAATTACAAAAGACTTTTGTGGAACAAAAGAGGAAACTATTTTAAATCCAAAATTGATGAAATTGATAATTCGGTAGATCAAAACACTTTCTGGAATCTTTATAAAAAACTTGAAAAACCCAAATTAGAGATGTCACTCCAGAATGGCACAATTTGGAAATCATACTTTGAAAATTTGTATCGAAAAATTGCACCAGCGGACCTTAACCAACCTCAGAGTAAAATAAAGAAAACTCTAGAAGACTTGGAGAAAACAATTAAAAATTATCAAAATCCATTAGATAAATCTATAACAATATCTGAAATATTAGAACATATTAAAAATCTTAAATTAAAGAAAGCATGTGGACAAGATCACATTAGTAATGAAATGCTTAAACTCAGCAGTCCCAGCATGATTAAAACTCTAGCCAAACTATTTAATCTGGTGTTCTGGTCCGGAAGCTTCCCTGAGATCTGGTCTGAAGGACTCATCACCCCCATATTCAAGAAAGGTGATCGATTCGACCCTAATAGTTATCGCGGCATCAGTGTGGGCAGTGCTTTAGGAAATCTGTTCTGCAGGATCATAAACACACGCATTGTCTCACACATTTCATCACACAACATTTTAAATAAAGCACAGATTGGCTTTCTACCAAAACACCGCACATCCGACCACATCTATTCTCTTCACACACTCATCAACAAAAACATCAAGGACAAACAAAGGAAAATATTTGCATGTTTTGTAGACTTTAAAAAAGCATTCGACTCAATTTGGCATGATGGTCTACTGTACAAAATCCTACAAATTGGCATTGGCGGGAAAACGTTTGACATTATCAAATCTCTGTACAGCAACAGCAAAAGTGCGGTGAAAATCAGGAACCACAGAAGCGCGTTCTTCCAGCAGGGCCGTGGAGTGAGGCAGGGCTGCAGTCTGAGCCCGACTCTATTCAACATCTACATCAATGATCTGGCATCAGCGCTGGAGAGCTCTACTGTCCCCGGCCTCACTCTACAGCACACACAGGTCAGGGATCAGGGGTCAGAGGTCAGATGTCTGCTGTACGCGGATGATCTGGTCCTGCTGTCCCGCACACCTGAGGGCCTTCAGCAGAGCCTGTCCCTGCTGGAACAATACTGTCACGACTGGGCCCTGACAGTCAATCTGGACAAAACCAGAGTCATGGTGTTCCAGAAGAAGGCCAGATCTCAGGGACACAAACACCAGTTCACGTATAAAGGCCAGGTCCTGCAGCACAGCACTAGCTATAGCTATCTGGGCATCGACATCAGCGCTTCGGGACGCTTCGGTCTGGCTGTCAAAACACTCAGTGAAAAGGCTCGGAGGGCTTTTTATGCAATAAAGTCACGATGCGGCCACTTAAAATTACCCATTAAAACCTGGATAAAATTATATAATTCAATAATAAAACCAATTATTTTATATGGATGTGAAATTTGGGGACCAGTACTAAATTTAAAAAATTGGGATAAAACACCAGTAGAAAAATTACAATCGGAAATTGCCAAAAATATTTTAGGGGTTCACCGAAACACATCCACTGCCGCCTGCAGGGCTGAGCTAGGCTTGTACCCGCTGAACATCGAGATCCAGAAGAGATGTGTTCAGTTCTGGCATCACCTCCATCAGTCTGATCCAGAGTCAGTCCAATATAAAGCCCTCCTCGCCAATGAAACCTCAGCAGAACCTCATCCTCTACACACACTCGCTCTTCACCTCCTCCATCAGACTACACCCCCCACTAACCACAGCTACAGCCCCAAAACTATTGTTAAAGAAATACACACACATCTAAAAGACACCCATGATGAGTCACTAAAAGCAAGTTTTGACCTCCAAAATAAACTCCAATGTTACTCGACCCTCAACAGAACCACTAAATTGGCCAGTTATCTATTTATTAAACATTTTAAAGAAAGACAAATCCTCTCCAAATACAGATTAAGTGACCATGATCTAGAGATAGAGAGAGGAAGACATAGACAAACATGGAGAGAGAGAGAGCAGAGGATCTGTAGACACTGTGATCTACAGCACATAGAGGATGAGGAACACTTTCTGCTCTTCTGTCACAAATATACCGATATAAGAGAAACTTTTCTGCCCAAATTTGAAGCCTTGATCCCATCATTCTATGAACTGTGTGACACTGAAAAAATGTCCTTCTTACTTGGAGAAGATGATAGTACAGCTGCACTAGCGGCTAAATATGTGCTAGCTATTCATAACGCCAGAGACAGCTAATTCTCTAGAGTGATCAAATGTATTTATTTATCTATTTATTAAGATAGATTATGTTTATTTATCTATCTATTTGCAATGCTACATATGACATGATTTATACATATATGTTTACTGTTTGTTTTATTATTTATATATAATATGTTGATGCTTTGGCAACATTGTGTTACACAGTCATGCTAATAAAGCTAATTTGAAATTGAAATTGAAATTGAGAGGTCCATTCATCAGGGCTGGAGACGGGAATGCCAGTCCAGAAACCACAGGGAGAAAGAGAGTGAGTTTATCCGCCCTGATGTCTCACATATGTGGAATCCAGCTATTATACTAGTATAATGGTATATTTGCTTGCAATTTTATTTAATCAAAATGCACTACTAATTTTAAATGGCCATCAATGTAGAAATATATGATTTACAGCCAGATTAACTTCCCCTCCCTCTTGTGTCATCTCCTCTTCTCTGATGACGAGGGCGGGGCACCCTGTCAATCACATGAGATCAGCCAATAGCAAACCACAACCATCCAATCAATTCCCCACGGGCAAAATCAAGCCCCGCCCACATTTGTTCTTGAGTTGTGTAGAGAAGAGTTTAACTCGGATATACACAATGGGGAAGAAATGCCAACTTTAAATAGTCATTGTAGTAGCACTGGAAAACAGTCACAACATTATGCAGAAGATGCCGATAATACAAAAGCCTATGGGAAAATCCTATTTATTGTACAGTACTTTTTTTTTCTCTCTAACATCAAATACGAATATAAATCGAATTTTGCTAATATTTAAGAAATTTGAATTTAGCTTTTGACAGCCCTAATTTGCAGCCAGATGACAAGGGCGGGGCAACCTGTCAATCAAATGAGATCCACCAATAGCAAACCACAACCATCCAATCAATTCCCCACAGACAAAATCAAGCCCCGCCCACATTTGTTCTTGTTCCAGAAGCGTTTCACTCGGATGAAAAGACATGCCGACTTAAAATAGTCATTGTATTCGCGCTGTAAAACCGTCACAACAGTATGCAGAAGAAGCCGAGTATGAAGCGTATAATCAGTATGATGACGTCCAAATGCTGTTCAGTTTTTAAAGCCATTTCTCTGTGAGTTACACACAGATTAGTCGACACATGCTGTGAACAAAGAGAAGCGCAGCACTGGCTCAGCATTCACTGTAACGTGTGGGAAGAGCCTTTAACAGTCATTAAAACTAGAGTTTTGTTTTTGTGTTTAGTCATTTTGTTTTGTTGTGTCCATTATAATAATTTTATTGGCAGGCAGTATTATGACTCATTGCATATTTTCTGTAATTTACTGCTACATTTCTTATTTGTCCTTTTTACAGCAGTTTCCAGTTTTTGCATCACCACATGGAATGCTCTTACACTTAAAGCCTTTATATAATGCATCATAAAAGTATTTTAATGCATTAATTATGCGTAATAATGCATTGTATGGTCTCATGAATAATTGTAATCACAGTTATAATGCGTTATAATGCTCATCTATTTTGTGAAGACACCTTTAGAAAGTGTAATGCATTAAATCACACAACAAACATAATGCATTATGTACATCATGAATACCTTTAAAATGCATTATACAGGTGAAACTCGAAAAATTTGAATATCGTGCAACAGTTCATGTATTTCAGTAATTAAAATTAAAAGGTGAAACTTATACATTTAGTATATATAACTGTATACATATGCATGATTATACTTTTCAGAGGACTGACATTTCTGTATTTAAAATCCCTTTTTTTTTTTATTGATTTCATGTAATATTCTAATTTTCTGAGATTTTGATTTTGGGGTTTTCATTAGCTGTAAGCCATAATCATCAAAATTATAACCTTTGCATGAAATTCAAATTTTTCGAGTTTCACCTGCACATTTTTAAGACAAAGTGTTGCCGTTAAGGGAATCTAAATTTATTTATTTATTTTTTGGCTAGCTTTCAGTGATTTTTGGGAAAAACAAAAAAATATTGGTCTTCTTAGAAGATGTTTTGAATCATCTGTGTATCAGCATTGTGTGATTAGTATAATTTGTACAATTGTTGGCCAACATCTCTTGTGTATTTAGGACGCAATATTTTATGCTTTCTTCAACATCTTATCTTGCTGAGACAGCTTGTTTCCCAGTGACTCGTTCTTCCTGCGAATCTACATCTAAAATGTTTTTATTGGAGCGTTTCTTGTTTAAAATGGCACATTTCCTGTTTCTTCTCATGCACTCACATTTCTAACTAGTGTGACCACCATCAAACAAACCAAATGTGGGACGATTATAAGTTTGTGTGGGACAATGTGGGACATGTTACCAACACTAAAACATAACCTGAAACTGTTATATAATGTTTATCTAACTTAATAAAAACATTTGTATTCTGCCTTTCAGCTGATAAAAATTCTTTGTTCTTTAATCCCTTCCAGAAAACACAATGTAACATAACAAGTCTTTATTTTACATGACATTTAAATTCAGCATCACTGAGCCCAAAGACATCATGCAGATCACTATTTATGAAACAGTTCTGACCAAGTACAACTAAAACCCAACAAAATAAATAATGAACAAATAAAATATAAAACAACATGAATTTAGTTCATTGACAGTCTTATATATTAAGAATATATTAAATAGGCTATGTTGCCATTATGCCACCTTGTAAATTTTTAATTTACCGAATTATCCATTTGTTTTCTGACAGAAACACGTAACGAATCACCGCTCCACATTTTGATTGACAGCGTCACAACCCACTAGTGACCGTGTTTACTCCTTTCTTTTCAACCATTGGATAGGATTTTAAAACGGCTTTTGTATTTGTACTTCTGACGAAGCGCTGTTAAATATACAGTGCCTAGTATAAGTGAACACACCCATGCTAAAGTTGACTAAAAAGAGGAATAAAAAATTTTCTTTTGGAAATTTATCTTAATGCCTTAATTTAAAAAAATGAGGAAAAATCCAAGCTTTAAGGACACCAATTTTCTTTGTGAATGAATAATGTATCATAAATAAATAAATATTCTTCCTTAAAATACAGTCAGGACATCCCTATGTTAAATTCCTATAGAGACAGCAGATTTTTATTTTTAAAGGCCAGTTATTTCATGGATCCGGGATAATATGCATCCTGATAAAGTTCCCGCATCATCACACACTCTTCACCATACCTAGAGATCGGCATCGGGAACTTTCCATAAGATCATCTCTCAATGCTAATCACACCAGCTATTAGCCTAACTGAAATAACACCATGCCGATCTCTAGGTATGGTGAAGAGTGTGTGATGATGCGGGAACTTTATCAGGATGCATATTATCCTGGATCCATGAAATAACTGGCCTTTAAAAATAAAAATCTGCTGTCTCTATGGGAATTTAACATAGGAGTGCCCTGACTTATGCACCCTGTATTTTAAGGAAGAACATTTATTTATTTGCGATACATTATTCATTCACAAAGAAAATTGGTGTCCTTAAAGGTTGGATTTTTCCTCATTTTTTAAATTAAGGCATTAAGATCAATTTCCAAAAGATGATTTTTTATTCCTCTTTTTAGTTCACTTATACTATCCACTGTAGGTGAAAAACTACGCCGCAAAAATAATAAATAAAATGCTTTCTTAAAAAGGCAAAAGAAAGCATGCACGTTTTCTTAATATGATCATTAAAAACCAACAGACTGATGAAAATGCGGGACATTTTCTCAATATGTGACGAGGGCTGAAAATGCTGTGCGGTAACGCAGCGCGGGACGGGTGCTCACACTATTTGTAGCTCTCTTCCCGTCTGTATACGTCTCCTCTTATTTCCTTTCTTTCCTGTTTTCACACTCTCTCTTTGACTCATCTTCTCAGTCACACACTCTTCTCAGTGATTCAGAGAGAAGACACGCTGAGTTTCTGTTCCTCATTGAACACTGCCAAAAGAAGGGGTAGTTTGGCACTCGACCAACACACTAAAATACCGTCCCCCGATCACCTCAACCTACACACAACCTCACACACACTCCGATTTTCTGCTTCTAATGTTCCGTGACTAAAGATGCCCATCTGTGCTCATAGCGCCTCGATATTCTATTCAGAAATATAGATGCCATCAAAATATGATGCAGTTCGAGGTGATCAGAGTGAAAGGAATTTTTCGACTGTGACAATTTTACTTTATTATGGACTGATTCTTTCTCTGTCATGTAAATGCCATGTACATCTGTGTTTTTTCTGCAAAAGAATCCCGTTCTTAATCAGCGTCTTGTTTTCTAGTAAATATTTCTGAATGTCCTCAAAACACTTACATTTAACTGATAAACGATATTGCATAAGATAATAAAATATAAGTGTAAATTTGAGGTTCTACATTTTTTCATTTTATGCCTTGCAAATTTAAACATTTGGATATTTTTATGTGTTTAATATAGTTGTTGCTTATGATTGAAATGTCACCCATGTAAAATCATTATTATTATTATTATGGTAATAGTTTACAGTAAGGTTTCAAAACCATATTTTTGGGTGAAAATACTAACTTTTCTAAGACTTTTGCACAGTACTGTATAAATATATATAGTGTACATATATATATATATATATATATATATACTGTATATACTCTATTATTCACCAATATTCTACACATTTAAACATAGCAGTATCACAGAAACAAAAGAGTATTTATCAAATTTGTCACGGGGCCAGAAATAGTTGGCATGAAAAGTAGAAATCAAAACCACTGGGCCAGCAGGAAAAAAATCCATATTGTTAGTTTTTTTTTTTTTTCTCATATTTTTCATTTACCATGTTTTAAGTATAAACCAGCATTTATTTATGTATTTTTTTCTTGCCTTTCCATTATTGTAATTTGCTGACATTTTCCAGGCTGTAGTTTCCTGATGAATAGTGCTACTTAATTTTTCCTATTTGTTCCTCTTTGTCTTTTTTAATTTGCAGTTTTTGCATTACCGCATGAAATGTCGTCCAGTGGGTGTACGGGTCAGTGAAATTGTTTGTTTGTCTGGCTTTTAGTGTTTTTTCCCCCAGTTATGCACAGCTTTCCCCTTCACTGGAGACATGCTGTGCTGTAAAGACATGACCATTACTGGAGCGAGTGACAGGAGTCGAGCATACACACTCATAATGCAGCGTAATCACTGAAAATTGTGCCATTTCTCCATATGAATACAGTCCTTTTCACAGATAATGATACCGCGTTTGCTCTCTTTCAAGAAAAACAACCGAATTAACAATTGTCATCGCAGTGTAAATGCATTAGTAGGCTTTCTGCTTCGGCACCTGAAGGCGTAGTAGTGTGAGAGTACAATGGCTTTAACTTTATTGTGCACAATGACAGCCACTATTATGACTTTTATCAGCTCAGATATGAGGAGAGGATTTGTGAGGCGATGATTAAAAATGGCAGTGAACTTCATCTGACCTTGATCGTATTTCTGGCTAGAGGGGAAAAAATCCTGTCTTTTTCATTTCACTAATTACGATATATTCTTGTTAGGTTCTTGTAATGTAGGTTGTTATAATACTGGATCCATTCTTACACAAGGGCCGGGATAATAAAGGACATTTACAGCTATGATTTAGATGAGTTATGCCATTTTATTCTTCATAAATATTCGTAAATATGTAATGCATTGTTGGGTGTGGGTTGGTGTGTGTGTGTGTGTGTGTGTGTGTGTGTGTGTGTGTGTGTGCGTGTGTGTGTGTGCGTGTGTGCGTGTGTGTGTGTGCAGGTCGAGCGCTGATGAGGCTCACCGACAGAAAGCTGGAGCGGATGGGAAACAGGTGTTGGTGTGTGTTTGGGTTGATGTTGATGTGTGATGTGTGTGTGTGTGTGTGTGTGTGTGCGCGCGCAGGTCGAGCGCTGATGAGGCTCACCGACAGAAAGCTGGAGCGGATGGGAAACAGGTGTTGGTGTGTGTTTGGGTTGATGATGATGTGTGTGTGTGTGTGCGTGCAGGTCGAGCGCTGATGAGGCTCACCGACAGAAAGCTGGAGCGGATGGGAAACAGGTGTTGGTGTGTGTTTGGGTTGATGTTGATGTGTGTGTGTGTGTGTGCGCGCAGGTCGAGCGCTGATGAGGCTCACCGACAGAAAGCTGGAGCGGATGGGAATAATGCAGGAGAGTCAGAGACAGTTCATCCTCCAGCAGGTCCTGCAGCTCCGCGTCAGAGAAGAAGTCCGAACCCTGCAGCTGCTCACGCAAGGTACACACACACACACACACACACACACACCTGAACATCTCCATACACTTCAAGGTACACACACACACACACACCTGAACATCTCCATACACTTCAAGGTACACACACACACACCTGAACATCTCCATACACTTCAAGGTACACACACACACACACCTGAACATCTCCATACACTTCAGGGTACACACACACACACACACACACCTAAACATCTCCATACACTTCAAGGTACACACACACACACCTGAACATCTCCATACACTTCAAGGTACACACACACACACACACACGCACACACACACACACCTGAACATCTCCATACACTTCAAGGTACACACACACACACACACCTGAACATCTCCATACACTTCAAGGTACACACACACACACACACACCTGAACATCTCCATATACTTCAAGGTACACACACACACACACACACACACACACCTGAACATCTCCATACACTTCAAGGTACACACACACACACACACACCTGAACATCTCCATACACTTCAAGGTACACACACACACACACACACACACCTAAACATCTCCATACACTTCAAGGTACACACACACACACACCTGAACATCTCCATACACTTCAAGGCACACACACCTGAACATCTCTATACACTTCAAGGTACACACACACACACACACACACACACCAGGGGCCTCATTTATAAAACTGTGCGTTTTAATGCCAAAAATTGTGCGTTTTAAAGCCAAAAATGGCGTACGCAAAAAAATATTCAGACTTATAAAAGCGTGCGTACGCCAGAATCTGCACTGAATTCACTTTATAAATCCCAGTCAGCGGAAGATTGTGCGCACATGCGTCTCCTCCCCGAAACAACCATATATGGAGCTTACAACGCCTAGTTTTACTATGCATATCCTCATCTGCGTATCATTTGCATATGATTATTCATCCACGTGATAACATGTTTAACGGTACAAGACATTAGGAAAATATGAAATACGGATTTGCTGTCACATTAGTTACATTAATAAAAATCATTTAGTAGCCTATCCTTGCCTTGTTTTTAAATAAATAAATCAAATAATGTAAAATACATTTCATAGAAAGTTTTTCTCAATCTTTCCCACTGGCCAAAGAGTATTTTTAATTGATTTATATTTTTAATGGAAACAGATAGACCTTGTTGTGCATTATTTGCACAAAACTTTTTTCTCAGACAATCTGCTATTATCATGATAAGCAATTATCTATGTAGATAAAACATTAAAACACAGCATGCCAGAGGAAAAGTGTTCGAATTTGCATTGCATCCACAACAAATATTTATATTTATTGAAGATAAAAAATGTTGTAACTTCTCAGTAATGATTTCATGTAATTTAAGTGTTTCACTCCATTAATCAGAATGGCATATTTAATCTAAATGTTTACATCAGAAGTAAAACATAGTTTAAATCATTCTTTTATTTATTTAAACTGTTATTGTGAACATGAACTGTATTTATGATTAGGATTTATAATGAAGATTTACGGTTTTAGATATATATGCGTCAGTTTCACTAAACGGCCCAACGCGCTCGCTGGCGCGGACATTTAAGAAGGGATGGATGTTTGCTTCATGTGATAGGCTTGGTGAGTGAAATTATATTTGTATTATCGTTCTGTATATGTATAATTTTCTTTAGATTTTCTGTCCAAAAGTGACCAAAAAGACATTTAACTCCAGCTCACCATCGGTGTCGCCAAACTGCTCCATCTCCAAAATGTTCGTACGCTTGGGTCAGAGTTTGCGAGCAGGTGCGCAAACTTTCCCGTCAAGTTTGTTTTTATAAATCACAACTTGTGCGTCGGAAGTGGCGTACGCCTCTTTCAGGGCCTGTTTTGTGCGTACGCAATGGTTATAAATGAGGCCCCTGAACATCTCCATACACTTCAAGGTACACACACACACACACACACACACACACACCTGAACATCTCCATACACTTCAAGGTACACACACACACACACACACACACACACCTGAACATCTCCATACACTTCAAGGTACACACACACACACACACCTGAACATCTCCATACACTTCAAGGTACACACACACACACACACACACACACCTGAACATCTCCATACACTTCAAGGTACTTTAATTGTACATAATTGCATTTACATGCAATTAATTAGACGTACTTCACCTTAACCCTGCCGACCGTACATAGATTTTAATTAAGGGATTTCTCTATCCTTTTGTGAACCTTTTTTTTTTTACTGTAAGTGCCTAAAATAAGTAGTTAAACATTGAGTAATGCTGCCTGTCCTGATGGATGGATGGATGGATGAGCAGATAGATAGATAGATAGATAGATAGATAGATAGAACAACATATGGATGGATGGATGGACAGATTCTTTCTCCATTGAGGTAGATACGATTTGCACAACAGCTGTGTGTGTGTGTGTGTGTGTGTGTGTGTGTGTGTGTGTGTGTGTGTGTGTGTGTGCTCGAGTTCATCAGGATTCAGAACTCTTGAGCTCTATGTTTACAGACTAAGCATTCCTTAAAAGAGAGAGTTTGTGATTGAAAAGGAGAGAATCAGAGATATTATTTGGTAAAAGCTCCAGCTGTCACTGCTGTTAGTCTTCTTCCTGATATACACACTAAATTAAACAATGACGTGCATGAGAACGGACACACACAGATGCTGTCTAAACCAGCCAGAGTTTGCAACAGTCCAGTGAAGGACAGTATGCCGTGTCTGATAGAGCGAGTTTAACACAGATTCTTAATCAAACGCCATGTGATACGATTCCAGCGACAAACAATTTATTTGTCCACACCAGAATATGAGACATATCAAAAACAATCCAAAATCACTTTCAATCAGAAGTGTGTGGGCGGAGTCTCTCTGCAAGTGCACTGCACTCACAGCCAATCAGAAGAGTGTGTGGGCGGAGTCTCTCTGCAAGTGCACTGCACTCACAGCCAATCAGAAGAGTGTGTGGGCGGAGTCTCTCTGCAAGTGCACTGCACTCACAGCCAATCAGAAGAGTGTGTGGGCGGAGTCTCTCTGCAAGTGCACTGCACTCACAGCCAATCAGAAGAGCGTGTGGGCGGAGTCTCTCTGCAAGTGCACTGCACTCACAGCCAATCAGAAGAGCGTGTGGGCGGAGTTTCTATGCAAGTGCACTGCACTCACAGCCAATCAGAAGAGTGTGTGGGCGGAGTTTCTATGCAAGTGCACTGCACTTACAGCCAATCAGAAGAGCGTGTGGGCGGAGTCTCTCTGCAAGTGCACTGCACTCACAGCCACTCAGAAGAGCATGTGGGCGGAGTCTCTCTGCAAGTGTACTGCACTCAGCCAATCAGAAGAGTTTGTGGGCGGAGTCTCTCTGCAAGTGCACGGCACTCACAGCCAATCAGAAGAGTGTGTGGGCGGAGTCTCTCTGCAAGTGCACTGCACTCAGCCACTCAGAAGAGCGTGTGGGCGGAGTCTCTCTGCAAGTGCACTGCACTCACAGCCACTCAGAAGAGCATGTGGGCGGAGTCTCTCTGCAAGTGTACTGCACTCAGCCAATCAGAAGAGTTTGTGGGCGGAGTCTCTCTGCAAGTGCACGGCACTCACAGCCAATCAGAAGAGTGTGTGGGCGGAGTTTTTATGCAAGTGCACTGCACTTAGCCAATCAGAAGAGGACCTGGGCGGAGTCTCTCTGCAAGCGCACTTGACTCACAGCCAAATTAATAAATGCTTATTCAAATTAAATATTTTACTATTTGAACATTATTAAAAATACACACTGAGTGACTGAACCAATCGTTGTCATAGAATACACTTGTTTGTTCACAGTTTGAACACTCCTTTATTGTATTTTCAAGATCTGAGGTGATTATCCATTGTCGCTTTTAGTACGGCTATAAATGATAAATCAAGCTCACATTAAATTCTTTTATGCTCATAATCAGCACCTGAGATTATCATTGTCATATTTTATATGTTGTTGTTCCAGCCGCGACGTCACAGAAATAAAAGCCATTTCTAAAAGAATCCCCCATTGCGTTAAAAGATGCATGTGATGAATAGCTTTTTTCTAGGGTCAATACATCTTAATCTGTCGAGCGTCTGTTACATGTTGATGCCGTTACCCTGAAACAAGAGGCAGAATACGTTTTATTGATCACGTTGTGTCTGTAAAGCAAACAGTAAAAGAAACCGTCCTCTCAGAAACTCATGCTTGGGTTCACACAGTGGAACATTAGCGGATATCTTCAGCGACTAACAGCTTTATTGTGTTCTGGCTGTCGGTATCATGTAGACACACAATAATTAACCTTAGGGCTCATTGGACCATGCAGGGAAATAATGAGATTCTGGCTCCTGTGAATGCCAGATCACGGGCCACGGAGGCTTGATCCGTTACAGTGAACCGGACAGTAATAGACAATGTTTTCTACTTCACGTATAACTAAATGGGATTAGGACACATTTCAGGCTGGGCTTAATGTTTATTCACACGCCTGCGACAAATGAAAGCTCTTCTGAACTCATAGATTCAATTAACCCTCTGGTACTGTTCACCCAGCGGCCAAAAAAGACCAGTTTTTTTTTTTTTTCAATGAAATGATTGTACTATATTTTAGTTCGATAATGTTTTTTTATTTAATATTTTGTATTTTCAGGGGATTTTATGGTACTAAATTATATTTATGCAGTAGTTATAATCCATTGCAGGTTTTAAATGGGCTTCTGGTTGTTATTTGATTCTGTAAGCGGCCCAAAAACACACCAAGCAGAGGTTTAGTGTATATTTTCATGAATAACATCAATGGCAGTGCACATAGATGATAGATGATCATAGATGATGTTCAGAGCGTTTTGTTCCTCTGATTGGCCATCGCTGAACATCTCATGATATCTTTATTTTTATTTCATGATAATTTCATAATTTTTTCACCAGTCTTCCACCCACTACCGATTAAAATACCCTTGACATGAGAAATCGAGAGCTTCCTACTTAATTTCTACTTCAGTTTCCATGTTTTTCAGTGAAATTTACTATATTTTAGTTTGATAATATTTTGTATTTAATATTTTGTATTTTTAGATGGTTTTATGGTACTATATTATATTTATGCAGTAGTTATAATCCATTTATTCACTTTGAGCATAGACCTAAAAATTAATTTTCCAGCTTAAACTGTCATAAATCTTGACTTCAGTTTGGTCTCTTTTTAAAGACAACACTTGGCAGATTATTGCTTTATTATAATTAACATTACAAGTTTTTAAAAAAGTGAACTTTAAAAAGTTATAGAATTCCACGTTGTTATGAAAAATGCACAAAATACCATTTTCAGTTCTTCTAATATATATTTTCCAAAACATATATTAGAAACTCTAAAACTCTAAAACTGATAAAATTCAAAGTCATAAATCTAAACAAGCTGTGCTCCAAATTTGAGGTTGATATCTCAAAAAATGAGCTTTCAGTAAGATTTAGTTTGGCCGCAGTACCAAACGCTTCCACTAGATGGAATTCACTTCCTTTTTTTTTTTTTTTCAGGACCATTTAACCTTTTTGAATCAGGTCCATGAATTTTTTTTTTTTTTTTTTTTTTTGCTAAAATCTTTACCAAGTTTCATACTATTCCGATTAAGTAAAAAAAAAAAAAAAATAACACACAAACATTTTCGGTCAAAGATGACCGAATGGCACCATTTACATTTATGCATTTGGCAGACACTTTTATCCAAAGCGACTTACATTGCATTTCAAGGTACATATTTACATTCTTATCAGTTCTTGCTTTCCCTGGGAATCGAACCCATGACCTAGGCGTTGCAAGCGCCAACGCTCTACTGTTTGAGCTACAGGAAAGCACCAGATGGTTAAACCCACTCAGATGTGTTTATTTGAATATAAGCACTAAGTGTGTGTAAGATGTGGACAGTATGTATTGTGTTGATAAAGTGACTCAGTTGTTCTGTCTATCTGAGCGTTTCTCTTCTCCCCTGAGTGAGATCAGGCTTGTTATTTTGCCAATGGTGACAGATACCAGGTCCACAACCCAAATCAAAATGAAATCATCAATACAAAATGAAAGCCACCCATAGATACCAAACAAGCATCAACATACGCCTCACGAAACGGCTGTACGATTGTTTTGAGAACTAATGAGAACTGAGCTCTGATCACTCCGTCATAATTACTTCTCATTAGTGTTAAATCTGTATCCAAGGCTACGTCAAATATTACACTTCAGGGGAGACAAAAATCATCTGCACTGTTGTGATAAAAATTGATAATAATGAATCAGAAACGAAAGAGTGATTAGCCGAGACTTTTCTATTCTTCCTTTCCTATTATTCTTCCCCAAAAACAATTTAAAATGGGTTAATATTTCTAATGATAGCAGTTTATTAATGCCACACTGTGACGCTTTAATGTGTTTGAAGAAAAAACTAAATTTGTAATTGTGGTAAAGTGTTTTATTAACATATGAAATGTTTTTTGTTTATGTTTTCTATCTAATTCTATTGATTGGAAACCGTTAGCATCTGGTATTTTTACAGCAGTGTTATTTTAGTGTCATTTAGATAACAATATTATTTTATTTATTTTTTTTACTAATATTTTGAATCTGTTTTTATGTTTTCCATTTTGATTTTCATTTCAGTTTTAGTCAATTTCATATATATATATATATATATATATATATATATATATATATATATATATATATATACACATATATAAGCTTGATAACGTGACAATGAAGACTGGAGTAATGGCTGATGAAAATTCAGCTTTGCATCACAGAAATAAATATTTTTAAAGTATATTGAAACAGAAAACTGTTATTTTAAATTGTAGTAATATTTCACAATATTACTGTTTTTTTTCTGTATTTTTGATCAAATAAATGCAGGCATGACTTCTTTCAAAAACATTAAAAATAGTAATGGTGTTATTCTATATATATATATAGTTTTAGTTAACTATAGTTTATTTTAATCTGGTGATTAAAGTGTCATATCTTAATCATTTTAAATAATTAAAAAATATATATATCAAAATATTTATGCTTTTATATTATTATAAATATTATTTATGATTCTTATATAATTATATAATATATATTTTGCTAATGTTATTATAAAGTAAATTATAATAAATACAACTATATATTTTTAGATATGATATATATATATATGCGTGCGTGCGTGCGTGCGTGCGTGCGTGTGTGAGTGTGCGTGTGTGTGTGTGCACGTGCGCGCGTGTGCGTGCGTGCGCGTGTGTGTTTGTTTTTGTGATTTGTGAGGACACAAATGTGTATAATGACATGGGTATTACACTGGTATTACAATTTGAACGTGAAATATGAGGACATTTCATGAGTCCTCGCATGAGTCCACGCACGCGTGCGTGCGTGCGTGCGTGTGTGCGTGCGTGCGTGTGTGTGAGCGCTCTAGGGAGAGAAGTGCACTCAGTAGTCGTCTCTCTTGGGGTCTCGTGGTAAAGGTGCAGATTGGTATCATTATTTTAAACCGCTTCGAGGAACTCTTTCTCTTCTCCAGAAGGTCAGATTAAATTTCATTTTTTAATTTCCTTCCCGGCGATCCCAGAAGAGACGCTTCCTGAGCCCTGTTTGGGAAGATGTGATTAAGTCTTGCTGAAGAAAATGCGTAAAAAGAAGTATATTCTCCTATTGTTCCTGTCATTCAGTCTCATGTTGTTTAATAGAGTCCTCAGTCGAGAATCATATTCAGTCAAATCTAAATCAGTTTTCAGGACATTAGCAACTCATTTTGACTGGAATGCAAAGGGTTTAGCATCATTAGAGAATATGCATATATGACTCGTGCTTTGTTTGTTTTTTGAGTCTTCTGAAGCCAAACGTGTGTAATAGTGAAATAGTAACATAGAAATAGAATAGTAAAAGTCGTTCACTTATACGGTAATATTAATATTCAAACTTTCTTATTAGCTTGAAGGCATAAAAATGAATATTTTGTCATTTACTCTCCTTCGTGTCTTTCTGAATGACTTTATTTGATCCGTGGAACACAAAAAGCAGATATTTTTTAAGAATGATTCTACTCTTTTTGTACTGTAGAATCGAACTGTACAGCCGAAACAAACTTTGTTACATTATTTTCCTGTTATCACTGTAAAGCTGCTTTGAAACAATCTGTATTGTAAAAAGCGCTGTATAAATGAAGGTGACATGACTTTTTTTGTGTCCATATAATGAGAGTGACTGGGGGTCAGAATGACATTAGGGTTAAAATAATGAAGACACCAGTTTTGTTTTTGGGTGAACTGTCCCTTTAAGAAATATGCATGAGAAAAGTTGCATGCATTAGAAGACATAACTGGGCTTTTAGGTGGGAGGGAAATACAAAAAAATTTATCAAACAGACATTAAATACAGCTAGTGCTACTGAGTTAATGTGTTTTAAAGATGGTTTGTTTGTACAGACCGTTTGATGGCGTTTGTGCTCAATGTCTCTTTCTGTTAAATTAATTCAATTAAATTACCAAATTCAGAGATACTGCAGAACTGAATTACAGGGACATAGAGAAGAGATTACAATAATGCACGTGTAAATATCAGTGTCTATAAAGTACAGCTTTCTTTAAAAATCCATTTGAGAGTAATTTTCCTTTTACCCTCAGGGAAGATCAATACTAACCATTTTACAACTCTCCATACGAACAAAAGTTTTCACAAAGAAAAGCATCGTGACAAATGTTTATCTATTGATGAGTGGAAGACATCCGACTCCCAAAAGAGACGTTTTGTTGGTTAAACATGAAGAGTCTCTTCCGTACGCGGCCCAAAAAGACACACTCTAAAAAAACACTGGGTTAAAAACAACCCAATTTGTGTTGTTTCTAACCCAAGAGCTGGGTAAATATAGGACAGATCGCATGTTGGGTTACATTTACCCAGCTAATTGGGTTGTTTATTTAACCCAGCATACTGGGTTGATTCATTTTTACTATAATACTAGTTTTATTTTATTATTTTACTATTTTATTATTATATATTATTATAATATCTTATTATAATATAATAAATTATTATTATTATATTATACCACAATTAATGTTTACGGATTAACTTAAATCCTCTAAACTTAAAAAAAAAATACACGCGCATGATAATTCCTTTGTTTTTGATCATATTTTACAGTATAGCATATGTTATATAGTTTTGAATACATAATGCATACATTTTAGTGCTGGGCAACGATTAAAATTTTTAATCGCGATTAATCGCATGATTTTCTTGCGATTAATCGCGATTAATCGCATTGTTATGCGCAAAATTGAATAATGACTTCTAAAGTAGTGTATTGCGCACTTTTGATTTAAATGTACTGCTATATACACAAAAGTGCAATAACTTTAAACAAATAAGGTGCTTTTATACCAGCAGTACTCCCTTTACACAGTAATCTCAAATCTCAACTTAAACATTATGTAATCAAATCAAATATTTAAACAAAGCTATTTGCCACTGCCAGGGCATTACCTTTTATCTAGTTAGTTAAAACGAGTCCAGTTTTCTTGTTTGTTTTTTTTTGAACAGGTATCAACAGGTATCTTTTATCAGGGAGCAGCAGAAACAGTCTATGTAGTAGTCAGAGGTCATGATCACTACTACAGATATAAGTCGACCAACGTTACTTATAGTAGCTTAGGTTTGGTCATGCCATGGTTTCCCACGTAAGATTACATTAAACAGAGTAAAAAAACAATTTATACTTTATACTCACGCCGTAGCTGTGTAGTGCGCGTACACTTCGGCGTACCCTGACGTGCACCTCTCCAAAAATGTAACGTCAATTCTACGCGTACCGCAAGCGCTGTGATTGCTAGAACCGCTCCCCGGGTTTCACATGCTCCCTCTGCATGTGTAATTGCGCGTCAACGCGGACAACGACGCAGAGGTATAAATGAAAACCAACGCGTAGTCTATAGCGTATAGTCTTCGGCGTAAGTCCGACGCAGAAGTATAAATCAGCCAAGAGTGAGGTGAAGTGGTCGAGCACAAGGTGCAGCGACAAGCGGGTGCGTTCCTGTGAAACTGTTGCGGTCATGCTCGCCTCACGCACGCGCCCGCGCCCGCTCGTTGCCGAAGTTGAATTGTCTATAACTTTTTATAAAGGACGCGCAGCACAAATCATTAGAAGAGAGACTGATCCTCGGCTCGCTGTTAGTGAGTTTCCAGAATCTAAATAGTTATTATCTATAGGTTTTATAGGTACTATCCATAGAGCGCCTGTCATTCACTCGCGGAGCGCAACCCTTTAACTGTTCACCAGAGAGAACCTGCCTCTATCCACTGCTTGTTTGGGTGGGTTATTTGCTGGCTGGCCAACATCCCACCCCTCCTGTGATCATGGTTTGACTGTAGGCCTATGTGTATTCAGAGCCAGTGAGCAACGGACTTTCAAAATAATAATAAAAAAAAACTGCGTTAACGTGCGATAAAAAAATTGTCGGCATTAATTAATAAATGCGTTAACGCGATAATAACGCGTTAACTTGCCCAGCCCTAATACATTTAAGTTTGTTTAACAAACATTAGAAGTAAAAATTAAACATTTAGAAGTAATTAAGTGTAATGGATCTCGTGTCGCGTTCAGCGTGTATAAATCATAAAAGTTTATGCAAGACAACAGGCGTTTCCATCACATGAAAAGACCGACGCAACACTCGTTTAGAATGTATGTATAATGTATGTTTCTTTGCATAAAATTAAACGATATACAGAACAATAACGAATTTATAGATTCGAAAAATGTACACAAACCTGTATTTTACTGACGACACTGAGCGATGTGCACTGGTCTCCCCTGAAAAGGTCGCAAAAAGCCTGCGATAAATAACACAACTCCTGGGTTATTGCGTCTGACCCAGGAGCTGGGTAACACAAAAACTACCCAAACACTGAAAAAATAACCCAAAAAATGAGATTTTTTTAGCTTGCACCAAGCAGATGTTGTAGATTAACATCAATGGCAGTGCACAGAGATGGATAGATGATCATAGATGATGTTTTGTTCCTCTGATTGCCCATCGCTGCTCATTAACATGCAATTTTCAAGCAAAACCATCTCCATTGAAGCTGAACATCTCATGATTTCTTTATTTTTATCTCATGATGATTTCATAATTTTTTCACCAGTCTTCCACCCACTACCGATTAAAATACCCTTGACATGAGAGATCGAGAGCTTCTTCCACTTC
Organism: Gila robusta; assembly: GCA_030770095.1. NCBI lineage: Eukaryota > Metazoa > Chordata > Actinopteri > Cypriniformes > Leuciscidae > Gila > Gila robusta. Next base: position 153,150 of record JAVALU010001057.1, read on the forward strand.
AGTCTCCATGTTCTGTATGAGAAGTACAAGGCTAATCTTAGCTGTGGCATTTTGCTCCGCGCTTCTCCGCGTCTTCCAGCGCTGCTGTGAATGCCAAGGTCACGCAGAGGTCAAGATATCCCTCAAAAAAAAAGAGAGGAACGAGCAATGTGTTTGTGTGTGTATGTGCATGTTAGTGTTTCAAGGACATTGGACTGAGAAACAATGAAGCTTTTGCTGAATTCTAGTAATGAAAGCAAGCTTGAGACTCCTTGATATATGGAAAGATGTGCACACATACATATAGATGACATGATATGTGGACAACGTTGACCCTGAGCACTGCTGGAAGAGGGACAAAATGGGCAAACACTTTTTCATCTTTATATACTGTATGTACATGTAGAGAGAGAGAGAAAATGGAGAAGATGATAGTACAGCTGCACTAGCGGCTAAGTAAGTGTTAGCTATTCACAACGCCAGAGACAACTAATTCTCTGGAGTGACCCACTGTATTTATTCATCTATTAAGATAGAGTATTTTTATTTATCTATCTATTTACAATGCTACATATAACATGATCTATACATATAGGTTTTATTTGTTTGTTTGTTTTATTATTTATATATAATATGTTGATGCTATGGCAACATTGTGTTACACAGTCATGCTAATAAAGCTAATTTGAAAAGGAAAATTGAGAGAGGGAGAGAGAGAGAGAGAGGGAGAGACTACATGTAGAGAGAGAGAGAGATGATTTCCTAAACATGTCAATGCTTTACAGTACTAATGGATCTAATTCAACCCTCTTTAACTTCACATTTTTTAGAAATATATACAATAATATAAAAAATGGTATATTCATTACTGTTAAAAATGTTTGGGGTCAGTAAGATATTTGATAAAACTAATACTTTTATTAAGCAAGCTTTAAATCTATCAAAATTGGCTGTAAAACATTTATATTGTTCTAAAATAAATGTTGTTCTACTCATCAAAGAATCTTCAAAAAATGCATCACTGTTTCCACAAAAATATGAACTGTTTTCAACACTGATAATAATCATAAATGTTTCTTGAGCATCAAATCATCATATTACACTGATTTCTGAAGGATCATGTGACACTGAAGACTGGAGTAATGATGCTGAAAATTCAGCTTTTGATCACAGGAATAAATTACACTTTACTATATATTCACATAGAAAACATTGTAATATATTTACTGTATTTTTTATTAAAAAATGATACGCAGAAGAGACTTATTTCAAAAACATTAAAAAATCTTACACTGTAAACTTTTGAACGGTAGTGCATGATTATACTGTATATCTTTTGATATTGCGTGCGTGTTGTGAAAAGCACAGCATACGTTCGCCAGTACGACCAAGTCTGAAACATGTAAATACTAAAAATAATATTCTGATAGATTTTTTTTTTTTGAAAAACTGATACATGATCCACTAAGCTGTAACAATGGTCCACTCCGGAGAGATAAATCTGGGAACAGTTTTCCCTGGAGGTTTGTCAGGTGCAGCCGTGCGGTCCGTAAAGAGGACCAGCGTAGAATTGTCAGGATTAGAAATGAGAAATGAACTGGCTGGAGGTTTGAGTCGTACATCAGTTCCCAGAGAGCAACGGTGCCATTAGAAACGCATCGGGCCGGTTCCGCTCTGTCTGCTAAACCAGCAGCTCTCCGGCTCCCCGACGCCAAGATACACACATACACACACACACACACACACACACACACACACACACACACACACACACACACACACACACACACACTGTCCAACAGTTTCCCAGCAATCGGCCACGGACCAGCAGGATCAATACTGTGGCATTAAAGCTGAGGAGCCAGTCCGAGCTCAGAGGCCTGTGTATGACATATTTATTTATATATATATATATATATATATACAGGTGAAACTCGAAAAAATTAGATTATCGTGCAACAGTTCATGTATTTCAGTAATTCAAATTAAAAGGTGAAACTAATATATTTAGTATATATAACTATATACATATGCATGATTATACTTTTCAGAGGGCCGACATTTCTGTATTTAAAAATTTTTTTTTTATTGATTTCATGTAATATTCTAATTTTCTGAGATTTTGATTTTGGGGTTTTCATAAGCTGTAAACCATAATCATCAAAATTATAACTTTTGCACAATATTCTGATTTTTCAAGTTTCACCTGTAATACACAGTCAAACAAAAATGTATTCAGACACCTTCAACATTTGTTTGTATTGTGTTTATATACACACTCTTAACTTTTATCCCAGTACTTCGGTGATAATGTGAATATTTGTACACTGTAAAAAATGATCGTGATTTTAATGGTTAAAGACTGTAAAAATGCTACAGTGAAAAACTGTTAATTGGTTAACAGAAAGTTTCCTTACTATATACGGTAAATAACTGTGATTGATCTAAAATACCATTAAATTTACGTAAATTTACCATTAAGTTTTTGAAAGTGAAAAAGACCACTCATTGTATACAGGTCCTTCTCAAAAAATTAGCATATTGTGATAAAGTTCATTATTTTCCATAATGTAATGATACAAATTAAACTTTCATATATTTTAGATTCATTGCACACCAACTGAAATATTTCAGGTCTTTTATTGTTTTAATACTGATGATTTTGGCATACAGCTCATGAAAACCCAAAATTCCTGTCTCAAAAAATTAGCATATCATGAAAAGGGTCTCTAAACGAGCTATTAACCTAATCATCTGAATCAACTAATTAACTCTAAACACCTGCAAAAGATTCCTGAGGCTTTTAAAAACTCCTAGCCTGTTTCATTACTCAAAACCGCAATCATGGGTAAGACTGCCGACCTGACTGCTGTCCAGAAGACCATCATTGACATCCTCAAGCAAGAGGGTAAGACACAGAAAGAAATTTCTGAACAAATAGGCTGTTCCCAGAGTGCTGTATCAAGGCACCTCAGTGGGAAGTCTGTGGGAAGGAAAAAGTGTGGCAAAAAACGCTGCACAACGAGAAGAGGTGACCGGACCCTGAGGAAGATTGTGGAGAAGGACCGATTCCAGACCTTGGGGGACCTGCGGAAGCAGTGGACTGAGTCTGGAGTAGAAACATCCAGAGCCACCGTGCACAGGCGTGTGCAGGAAATGGACTACAGGTGCCGCATTCCCCAGGTCAAGCCACTTTTGAACCAGAAACAGCGGCAGAAGCGCCTGACCTGGGCTACAGAGAAGCAGCACTGGACTGTTGCTCAGTTTTGCATGTCATTCGGAAATCAAGGTGCCAGAGTCTGGAGGAAGACTGGGGAGAAGGAAATGCCAAAATGTCTGAAGTCCAGTGTCAAGTACCCACAGTCAGTGATGATCTGGGGTGCCATGTCAGCTGCTGGTGTTGGTCCACTGTGTTTTATCAAGGGCAGGGTCAATGCAGCTAGCTATCAGGAGATTTTGGAGCACTTCATGCTTCCATCTGCTGAAAAGCTTTATGGAGATGAAGATTTCATTTTTCAGCACGACCTGGCACCTGCTCACAGTGCCAAAACCACTGGTAAATGGTTTACTGACCATGGTATTACTGTGCTCAATTGGCCTGCCAACTCTCCTGACCTGAACCCCATAGAGAATCTGTGGGATATTGTGAAGAGAAAGTTGAGAGACGCAAGACCCAACACTCTGGATGAGCTTAAGGCCGCTATCGAAGCATCCTGGGCCTCCATAACACCTCAGCAGTGCCACAGGCTGATTGCCTCCATGCCACGCCGCATTGAAGCAGTCATTTCTGCAAAAGGATTCCCGACCAAGTATTGACTATTGAGTGCATAACTGAACATAATTATTTGAAGGTTGACTTTTTTTTTTTTGTATTAAAAACACTTCTTTTATTGGTCGGATGAAATATGCTAATTTTTTGAGACAGGAATTTTGGGTTTTCATGAGCTTTATGCCAAAATCATCAGTATTAAAACAATAAAAGACCTGAAATATTTCAGTTGGTGTGCAATGAATCTAAAATATATGAAAGTTTAATTTTTATCATTACATTATGGAAAATAATTAACTTTATCACAATATGCTAATTTTTTGAGAAGGACCTGTAATTTACAGTGAAAAAACGTAAATTGACATTCCGACAATTCCCTGCGTGACACTTCACATTTGATGTATTTTTGTTGAAATAACTGTTTCTTCATAGTTTTCTTAGTTTTTTTCTAATCAGTTATGTACATTAGGGTTTTATGTTACATTTAATGTTGTTAAATTAATGTTTATTGCATTTTTAAAATGTCATGTGTGTTACCATGATGGCGTTTAATGTTTGTGCGAAGGACACTGTGCAGCTTCTATATATTAGTATTAACTTTGTGTTGACGTGGTGCTTGTGATGAGCTTTGATTGGTCATGTGACTCATCACTGCTGTGATTGTTGGTTGTCAGTGTATTACAATGGTACAAAACAGATATTAATACTTCAATAGATCGGTAAATTAACACTATGTCAGATAATGAAATACGGTTTATTACTGTAAATTTTAAGTTAAGTCAGTAAAACCAATAATGTTGCTACCGTATTTTTGACGGTAAAGTTCTGGCAACCACAGCTGCCGTTTTTTTACCGTAAAAATTACGGGTTATTTTTTACAGTGTAACACTAAAATATAATGATACTGTGTGGCTGAAAAGACTTTCACTTCTGCTCTCTCTGGTTCTCTGTGATTTTGTCAAATGTTTAATAGACGCAAGCGAATCGTTGTCGTATAAGATGTGTGTTTGAATCGAGATCGCCATTTTTTAACGATTAATCGCGCAGCTTTACTCTCTGTGTCCCATCGCATCTCTCCTGTCTCATCTACAACACACTAAAAAGTTAACAAATAAACAGTCAAACCAAAATTTATTCAGACACCTTCAACATTTCTCACATTATCACTATAGTTTAGAAAATGGTAATAAAATATGACAAGAACTCAGAGTTATGAACTCAGTTGATATTTCACTGGTTGTGTCCGTCCTTCTGTTAGACTCTCACACATGAATTATGTTGAATATCTGTCAGCTGTTAAATTTAACTACACAATTAGATAATACCAGTTTAGCTCAACCAGTTACCAAGCAATGCTTCATGTTGTTCAGTCTGTGGTGTAAAAAGGTGCATTAGTTATTAAAGAAAAAACACTTCAGCAAAACATGATCAGCTCAAAGTGTCCCAATCATTTTTGGTTCCAGAACTTTATATATTTTACTAGTAGTCACTGTATGAAGATATTTATGGGTATAATATGTCACAGTTTACTTTATTTTGCTATTTACATAAATGAACTATAGTGTCCTGCACCCACTAGTAAAAAAATATCAAAAATTATATCTGGTGTCTGAATAATGTTTGGTTTGACTGTATATTTGGTGTCACTGTGTTTGCACTGAAAGTGAGTCATCAGGATTGTAGCACGTCTACAAAACATGTTGCATGTGAGTTTTGTCATGCATGTCGCTTTCTTGCAGTCGTGCTGAGGATTTTCCCGTACCCGAAAATGATAATTAATGTTAATGCATTGGGTGAGTAAAGTCAGTCAATTTTAGTCCAGAGTCTAACAACTTCCCAAACATTTTTTAACACCTTTTGTAATTTTTTGTGGGGTTTTTCCACATTGTAACACTTCCTGGTCAAAAAAGTCCGCCCTACAAAATATCGCTTACAAATCTCTAATTATGCTACATAGTCACCAAATATTGGATTCAATCTTTTTGTAAAAAATGACTGCCAATTGAAAATTAATGGGGGAGTCGAAAATCAGAGAAACAATTACTGATCAGGAGTGTGTTCATCATGTTCACATGTACATGTGAGCTTGCAAAAATAACGGCCATGCATACTCGTGCACACACACACACACACGTTCATGTGCACAGATAAACTATTGTGAGTACAGGCTTTCTGTATGTTGCATGTGAGTTTTGTCCTGCGGTGCTTGCAGTGTTTAAGGTGTTAAACTGTTTTTGTGAAACGACGTTTAATCGGGGAATGCATTAATTCACTGAAGGTTTCGTTGCTGTTTGAGCATGAAAAAGCAAAGGCAGTTCATCAAAAGAGATCTTTTAACCTTTACGAAACACTAAAGCTGTGTTCTTCACACACATATGATGCAATCTAAACTTATTTTCAATGTAATTTAACTGAAAAGAACACTAAAAATTATAGAAAAGAGGAGCTATTATGCTTTTTTTCCATCTTTCTTCAGTGTGTAATGTTGCTGTTTGAGCATGAACAAGCTCTTAGTTATTCTCTATTGGCTCGTTTCCACTGAGCGGTACGGTACGGTACAGTTCGGTACGGTACGCAATTATTTGCGTTTCCACTGTCAAAAGTTGTGAATGGTACCAAAAAGCCGAACCGTACCGTACCACTTTTTGGGTACCCTTCCGTTGGGGTACCTAGCACAGCGGTACGGTACTAAAAGGTGGAGCTAGACTCACTGCAGAACGTTGATTGGTTGACAGAGTATCGTCACTTGCGCGTGCTACAAGGGCATTAGAAGCGCCATTTTTTAATATACAGTTGAAATCGAGAATGTAGTTTTTTAAAGCTCAAATCTGTGGTTTATTTATAGATTTATGATAATTTGACTGAGATCCATTCCAAGCAATCACCGGGCGCTCGGCGCTCATGTACCCCGCCTGGAACAGCCTTTCCTCGGCTAGTCGTTTGCCGCTGACTCTGACGTCTCTGTAGTGGTTAAACATGAGATATAATTCGTCTTGTATAGACCTAACAGGCGATCTTTGGTGTCATGAATCTATAATTCGTTCCCTGGCCAATAGTTTTGGCAGAAGGCTAAGTGAAGTTTCATATATTTGAGCGCTGAATTTGTATATTTGACTGAATTGTTTGCTTTATGTTATTAAAGCTTTACTGTATAGCTTTTTGTACCTTTTACTTATACTTTTATAATGGCTATTATTGATCAAACTGAAATTTAACAAAAAGACATAGGGTTGAGTTTTGTCATTTTTTATTTTATTACAAGATCATCTGTAATGTTGTTTATTACAACATTTGTACCAATGCACATATTGCCTGGAATATGTTTAATATTTTTAAATTTAAACGAAAAGAGGCAGGGTTGTGTTTTATATTTAGTTTTGTTATAAATATAGGCTACCGTATACATTCAGTGAATATAGCCTAATCAATAGGCTATGCGTTGCCTAAACCACATTTGTGTGCTTATAATGTTTAAAATGTATTTAAATGAAATCGAAAAGAAGCAGAGTGGTGTTTTATAACATATTTCTTTTTATTGTTGCCTAAAATGTACATACAGAGATAACCGGAGTAGCAGAGCGAGCTGAGTGGCGCTTTCAAGAACGCGCTGTTCCATTAGCAGAATTACTGGACTCGCGGCCTCGGGAGTCATTCTCCTGAGTCGTACTTTGCGTAGGCTACTTGGTATTGAGAAACGGCTAATGCCGGCGCTTGTTTCTTGTGACAAACATGCCGAGAAGCAAGAACAAGATCTGCTGTATGTCATCCATTGTTGTTTACTATGTCGCTTTCTTCTTCGCGCGAAAATGACGTCAATCGCTTCTTTCCGGCAAACACCACGCCTATCAAGTAAGGGTACTGTTGGCGGTGGAAACGCTAGCCGGATCATGGTTTACCGACCCGAACCGTACCGCTCAGTGGAAACGAGCCATATAGTTCTTCTCCAGTTCTTCTTCTCTTCAGTGTCAGTGTTTCTGAACTCCTGAAACGCCTCCATTGTAGTCTTGAGTTTCTTCCGGGAACGAACACGTCACAATATTCCTCATTATAATAATTCATACGCAGAATAAAGGGGCGGGGCCTGGTTGAGTTAGTTAGTAGTGTGTTAAACTGGCGGTTATGGTAAGGGGCGGGACATTTCCCAAACACACTCGAAGCGCTCGACCAATCACAACACACTGATCCAGCCGACCAATCAGAGCACAGTGTGCTTTTCAGAAGGCGGGGCTTCATAGAGACAGGAAGTAAACAGAGCGTTACTGACAGACTGGGAAGAGAGGAGCCGCAACAATGGAGAATATGAGGGGCATAACATAATATTAATTTATTAATCATGAAGCCACTTGTGGCATATTTAAACTGTGTTCAATCTAGTTGCTATAAACCTGGCTAATTCCTAATACAATGCATCTAATTAGTATGGGAGAGCACCGTTCTTGACTTTATAGATGAATTATAGTGATTTTGTGTTTTTGAATAAGTATATTTAAGTTAACGTACTGAAAGCATGTAATACTGTAATTTTATGAAGGCATGATTTACACGTTTAAATTAACTTTTAAAAGCTTTTTTTGATGAATGAGGTTGTGGAAATGTCTTTCACATGGCTGTGATTGTAGGTTACGGCACCTTTCTTAAAAAAATGACTATTACCTGTTCATTTTATTCACTGGCCTCAGCGGTGTCTGGAAGTGGCCCTTGAGCTCTGTAATTTGAGCCTTCCTGCAGTCGAATATTACACTTATGAAAAGGTAAAGTGGTGGAACTATCAGAAGGTAATACACTTGTGATATATACTTTGGTACTGCATGATTGCCATATTCATTTGGCAACACAATTTGATACTGAAACGTACTTGAATTAATCCTTTGAAACATGCACAAAAACCATCATGGTGACTTCTAATTAGTTCAGGCGTTTTGAGAGGAATATCCTAAAACACAGCGAAGGAATGGTTTGGAGAAAGTGACTGTTTTTCAGGCTTGGGTTGAGGTTATTTAAGTTGAGGTCATATTTTCAACACTGCAAAAAAATGATGTTCTTCCTCTGTGTTTCTCTCTTGTTTTCCAGTACAAATCAAATATCTCAGTGGGATCAGAAAAATCTTGTTTTCCCTTTAAATTAAGTTTATTTTTCTGACCCCAATTTTTCTTAAGAATTTTTAATGAAAAGTAAGACAAAAATATTAAGCAAGAAAACAGTTTTTATTTATTTTCCTATTATTTTCAATGATGAAATAACTTACTGTAATTTAATATTAAATATTTATATTTTTATATTTAAATATTTATAATATTTATGTTTTTAGTTAAATGTTTATTTTTCAGTTTAAATAATCTGTTTGTTTTTTTATTAAAGTGATGAGAATATGAGAATGATCATCTCATGTTTTAATAAATGTCATAATGGTCCTCAAATTGACTTAAAGGTACAATATGTAAGAATTTTGTATCAAAATATCCAAAAACCACTTGCACAGTGTTATATATTTCTTTCAGTTGTGTACTTCCATTATCCTAAATGTTTCCAAAAATGTGTAAATTCAGAGAAATTCACGTCCCTGTTCACTTGTCGGCTGTACAGGTCCTTCTCAAAAAATTAGCATATTGTGATAAAGTTCATTATTTTCCATAATGTAATGATAAAAATTAAACTTTCATATATTTTAGATTCATTGCACACCAACTGAAATATTTCAGGTCTTTTATTGTTTTAATACTGATGATTTTGGCATACAGCTCATGAAAACCCAAAATTCCTATCTCAAAAAATTAGCATATCATGAAAAGGTTCTCTAAACGAGCTATTAACCTAATCATCTGAATCAACTAATTAACTCTAAACACCTGCAAAAGATTCCTGAGGCTTTTAAAAACTCCCAGCCTGTTTCATTACTCAAAACCGCAATCATGGGTAAGACTGCCGACCTGACTGCTGTCCAGAAGGCCATCATTAACACCCTCAAGCAAGAGGGTAAGACACAGAAAGAAATTGCGGCGTGGCATGGAGGCAATCAGCCTGTGGCACTGCTGAGGTGTTATGGAGGCCCAGGATGCTTCGATAGCGGCCTTAAGCTCATCCAGAGTGTTGGGTCTTGCGTCTCTCAACTTTCTCTTCACAATATCCCACAGATTCTCTATGGGGTTCAGGTCAGGAGAGTTGGCAGGCCAATTGAGCACAGCAATACCATGGTCAGTAAACCATTTACCAGTGGTTTTGGCACTGTGAGCAGGTGCCAGGTCGTGCTGAAAAATGAAATCTTCATCTCCATAAAGCTTTTCAGCAGATGGAAGCATGAAGTGCTCCAAAATCTCCTGATAGCTAGCTGCATTGACCCTGCCCTTGATAAAACACAGTGGACCAACACCAGCAGCTGACATGGCACCCCAGATCATCACTGACTGTGGGTACTTGACACTGGACTTCAGGCATTTTGGCATTTCCTTCTCCCCAGTCTTCCTCCAGACTCTGGCACCTTGATTTCCGAATGACATGCAAAATTTGCTTTCATCCGAAAAAAGTACTTTGGACCACTGAGCAACAGTCCAGTGCTGCTTCTCTGTAGCCCAGGTCAGGCGCTTCTGACGCTGTTTCTGGTTCAAAAGTGGCTTGACCTGGGGAATGCGGCACCTGTAGCCCATTTCCTGCACACGCCTGTGCACGGTGGCTCTGGATGTTTCTACTCCAGACTCAGTCCACTGCTTCCGCAGGTCCCCCAAGGTCTGGAATCGGTCCTTCTCCACAATCTTCCTCAGGGTCCGGTCACCTCTTCTCGTTGTGCAGCGTTTTTTGCCACACTTTTTCCTTCCCACAGACTTCCCACTGAGGTGCCTTGATACAGCACTCTGGGAACAGCCTATTTGTTCAGAAATTTCTTTCTGTGTCTTACCCTCTTGCTTGAGGGTGTCAATGATGGCCTTCTGGACAGCAGTCAGGTCGGCAGTCTTACCCATGATTGCGGTTTTGAGTAATGAAACAGGCTGGGAGTTTTTAAAAGCCTCAGGAATCTTTTGCAGGTGTTTAGAGTTAATTAGTTGATTCAGATGATTAGGTTAATAGCTCGTTTAGAGACCCTTTTCATGATATGCTAATTTTTTGAGATAGGAATTTTAGGTTTTCATGAGCTGTATGCCAAAATCATCAGTATTAAAACAATAAAAGACCTGAAATATTTCAGTTGGTGTGCAATGAATCTAAAATATATGAAAGTTTAATTTTTATCATTACATTATGGAAAATAATGAACTTTATCACAATATGCTAATTTTTTGAGAAGGACCTGTAAATGACGTAATATCCGTGTTATCCCTGGTTTCCGCTGCATTACGTCTAGCGGCGCGCTCACACTGTTGTTGTTTCGTTCAAACGTTATGGATCATGGCAAGCAGACTTTGGGACAAAAGGAGAACTAAAATGAGGATCAGTATCAGTGTGGCGTTTTCGAGATGCCGAGAGCTAGCGTCCGCGACTCACTTCCACTCGACAGAGATGCCGCTCCTGCATGAGCTTTATTAGACGGGAGCAAATCTACATAAAACTAATCAATGTTATATAGCTCAACATGATGAAATGTTAGAATATGATCAGTATGTTATTCTAACATTGATCCAGCTTACTGCTAGTCTCATACAGACAAACTAACACATAGAATAACATTATAACTTTCAACACACTCAAATGCAGTTTAGTGTGATAGTGTAACCAGGGGCGAAAATTTCATCAAAATGTTGGGGGGGACAATAAACATAACAATTCTCAAGAGCAATTTTTGAAGGGGACACCAATAATACAGGCAAAATTGTACTTGCAAGGATACGTGTACACCGAGGAAAGCCTTAACGTACTACTATTATTAGTGTAGCATGGAGACCGTTCCATTATCCTTCTTCTCAAAGTTTCTTTCTGGTTTAATGAAAAAGCTGACTAAATTTACCAAAAAAATTCTTCAAAACCATACATTTTTTTGTAAATAAGTTGTTTTGTGTAAACAACTTAATTTACAAAAAATTTATGGTTTTGAAGAATTTTTTGGTCAATTTAGTTAGCTTTTTCATTCATTAAGCCACCAAAATACAATGGATTTTTTTTTTTACATACCTTTAGAACAACCGAATCAAGCCCAGTGTAGGCTATAGTGTATATTGTGTATAGATAATGTAGAAAAAGTGACACAATTTGACGCAACTGAGATGACGGGAACCATGTTTTATTTACTACGAAAAGTCGATTGGGGTCATAGACCCCAAAGATAAATGAGGGTTAAAGTAGCATTTAGATGTTTTTACACAGACCTAAATAATATTATGATGTTTTAAAAATAAAATGTTAAATATTTATATTTGAAATGATTTAAAACATGAAAAGCTACTTTAAATGTGAAATTAAAACCGCCAGTAGGAGGTAGTAAGTCACTGTTAATGAGTGAGTCATTGAGATTCATTCAACTGATTGTTCAAAAAGCTGATTCATTCAGTAAGGAAACACCTCGGTGTGTTTCTTCAGTGCTGTGGCTTAGTTTTCAACTATTTTCGTTGGTAATATGGTGTCTAAAATGTACATCACTTAATATTAACTTCTTGTTTATTAAACTTGTATAAATCAAAATCACATTTGTTATCATGCTGATATCTGGAGAAAAACTGCACTCTTCGTGTGATATTATATTAGATTAACATATCATATTATCAACTATAATATTAAATTATATAAACCGACTAAATCACAGTGAAAGGGTTTAAATCTAAATGCGCACCCGGACTAGTCTAATCTACAAGACTGACGTTAACGTTACATCACGTAGTGCGTAAACTCTATGGGTGTGGGTGGATATACTGTATTAAACAAGCTAGGTAAACGCAGACTGTATTAAACAAGGGTAAGTTAACGTTAAACGTTATAATCGCTAACATAGCAGACTACATCAGTGACAAAAGTACATTGGTAACGTTACACTGTACACAATCATATATTTGTTTTTTGACATGATTTATTAATGACTCAGCATCATCTATATTAAAGAGAAAATAATCACATCATCCGATGTTTAAAGTGAATAAAACATTGACTTACTGGAGTTCCACAACTACTCAAAAACTTAGTTCATCTCTCCCGCCACCGAAATGTGTGTGTGTGTCGGTGGTGAGGTAAAAGGGGCGGAGGCAGTGGACCAAAGCACTGTGAGGCAAGGGAGGGGGGACTCAAAATGTTTAAAACGTTTTTTTGTTGTTGCCCCGTTTGCATTTGTATTATTTTATTTCTTAAACAATTATTTTAAGAATATATCATTATTTTATTTACAACACACATATTTTAATGATATTTTAGGGGGGACAACCCTCAGATAGGGGGGGTCCTGACCCCCCCGACCCCCCCGCGATTTCCGCCTATGAGTGTAACGTTAGACCGAGAGAATCAGCGCTGCGTTCCCTCACAAGCTTCACTCGTCTAATAAACTGACGTGTGTGAGTAATCCAGCACTTGTGTGTAACGTTAGTTCGGTAGAATGAAATGTCCTTATTCCTTTATATCCGCGGGACTCGCGTGTGAAATCTGTCTCTCATTAGCGATCATCCCTGCTATATACCTCAGTCATGCTAAAAATATTAATGCATTCACTCATCCATAAACATTATTATATCCATCAGTAAGACAGCAAGTCCCATCATTCCCCTCATCACTGCGTCATCAATCTACACCTTTGTTATTGTAAGAGGTTAGCGACACCTAGTGGCGAAAATTTTTTTACATATTGTAGCTTTAATTCTCTATTTATTTTGGCGTGAAATATGACTGGGGCAATATGTAGACCGTTTCACCCATTTAGTGCAGTTCAATTTTGATCAGATCCCCCAAAACAGATGTTTATACCAGAGTGAAATGATATATCACAGTCCTTTCTGGAGATAAACTGCATTAAACGTGGTTTTCTCGTGTCGTGGCGATGAAAACGTGTACAAACACTGTGCAATAAGCAGCATTGAGAAAGCATTGTGTGTTCAGGTTCTTCAACAGATTCAGCATTGCACTCTTCTTCACCCTTTGACATATCCTTTTCGCAGGACATGCCCTGATCTCGCTAAAGCGCTGACCTCTCGAAACCACATAAACATTTGTTTGAGTTCCCTGGATAAATGGCCTTGATCATGACGCATTTCCCCTGAGATTCCACTGAGTTTTTGAACAAATAGAGTTAATTTCCCGGTCTCAGTCAATGCAGGTGCTCTACCTCTCGAGTCTGATTGTGGCCTTTCAACGGACTATTGAACACACTCTCCCTGCTGTGCCGGCACACACACACACACACACACACACACACACACACACACACATCCCATCATCCATTCCTTCTCTGAAGAATTGCTGTGCACTGATCAACAATCCATCATTAACTATAATTGGTGCCATTACACATTTAATTGCCTGCCAAAATATGGCTTTCCTCTCTCTGAGCGCCAGGAGAAGTGATTATTGTCTACAGGCTCGTTATAACAGCAAATTTTGCACTTTTCTTCCTTTAAATATTAAGTGTTCATTTGTTGTAAGAAAGAGATGACTATAGGTATACTGTATGCTTATGACACGATGCACATTTCTTAAAGGGATAGTTCACATAAGTATGAACATTTTCATGTATTTTCACTGACTTCAGTGAAAAACCAAGTCAATATTTTGAAGACTGTTTTCAATGCTTTTTTTCAAAGCAGTTGCAATGAGCAGAGATTCAAAAAGAACTAAAAAGCTATATTATTAATATCATTAGTCATTTAATATTAATATGATTAATTACCATAGTATCATTAAACTGGTCAGGGTTATTACCGTTAACTAAAACTATTAGAACAATTTATGTTAATTGAAATAAAGCTGAAAATAAATAAAACAAAATAAAATAAAATAAATATTATATAAAATAAATAAAATATAATTAAAAAAAATATATAATAAAATATTAGTTGAAAAACTTAAACTTAATGAAAATTAGAAATGTTACCTTGGCAGTAAATTAAAATAAGTTTAAGTTGAAGCAATGCAATTATGAACTTAAACCTGAAACAAAAATAAATTAAACCTGATTAGCAATATTTAACAATAAATAAATAAAATGACAAAAGCACATAACTAAATTACTAAAAATTTAACTGAAATGAACATGAAACTAAAGCTAATTCAAAATATTAATAAAACTAACATAACACTGAAACTGATTTATATGATACTTTTATCCAAGTCTTCATATATGATAGTTATGTGAGAAACGGATCAAACGGATCAAAATTGATGTGAATCTGGACTTTTTTTGCTCTACTTGTCAGATTCAGATTCATGAATCAATCATTATTTTGAGTTGGATCTTATCAATGAATCATTTGATCAGGTTCACAAACTAATCCTAACAATCATGTCTATTTTGAAGCTTTAGTCCATTCATTATAATGGCATGAAGAAAAGCGACCAGCTCATTTTGTGTTCCACAGAAATAGGAAAGTCTTACACACATGAGAGTAAATGATGACAGAAATATGAAAATTCATCATTGGATGGTGACCCAATCCCCTAGCAACCACATAGCAACATCTTGGCAATCACTAGAACTGTGGCTGTGAGTTTTATTTCGTTCGTTCAGTTGCAGTTTCTTCTTCACAGTGAATAATATCTCAGCTGTGATCTAGTTTGCTCTTCATCAGATCTCAGTGGATCAGAATCTCACTGACTCACGGACAGCAAATTGGCTTAGATAAGTTTGGGCCTTGATAAGATTGGGTTTATGGATATTTCGAGACGAGGATTGCCTGAAGTTGCTGCCGGCTCAGTTTACCCCTATTAAAGATTCACACTCTTCACAGGGCAGTTATTAAAGCCCTTCACTTGCTCTCAGTTTGTTGTAAACGAGAGGAGATTAAAGACTCTGAAAGGCCTTTCTGCTGTTCTGCTCGGTTTCAGAGTTACAGGTTTCCTCAACATCTCTAAAGAAAATCTATATATCCATCCATCCATCCTTCTATCTATCCATTGTTGTATCTGTCGTTCTATCCATTTTTCTATCTATCCATCATTCTATTCATCATTCTACCCAACCATCGTTCTATCGTTCTATCTATCCTTCTATCTATCCATTGCTCTATCCATCCTTCCATCCATTGTTCTATCTATCCATTGTTCTATCCATCCTTCTATCTATCCTTCTATCTATCCATTTATGTATCCATTGTTCTATCTGTCATTATATCCATCGGTTTATCTTTCCATCGTACCATCTATCCATCCATCGTTCTATCTATCCATTGTTGTATCTGTCGTTCTATCAATTTTTCTATCTATCATCATTCTATCCATCCTACCATCCATCGTTCTATCCATTTTTCTATCTATCATCATTCTATCCGTCCTTCCATCCATCGTTCTATCTATCCTTCTATCTATCCATTGTTCTATCCATCCTTCCATCCATTGTTCTATCTATTCTTCTATCTATCCATTTATGTATCCATTGTTCTATCTGTCATTCTATCCATCGGTTTATCTATCCATTGTACCATCCATCCGTCAATCGTTCTATCTATCCATTGTTGTATCTGTCGTTCTATCCATTTTTCTATCTATCCATCATTCTATCCAACCATCCATCCAACCATCGTTCTATCGTTCTATCTATCCTTCTATCTATCCATACTTCCATCCATTGTTCTATCTATCCTTCTATCTATCCATTTATGTATCCATTGTTCTATCTGTCATTCTATCCATCGGTTTATCTACCCATCAATCGTTCTATCTATCCATTGTTGTATCTGTCATTATATCCATTTTTCTATCTATCCATCATTCTATCCAACCATCCATCCAACCATCGTTCTATCGTTCTATCTATCCTTCTATCTATCCATACTTCCATCCATTGTTCTATCTATCATTCTATCTATCCATTTATGTATCCATTGTTCTATCTGTCATTCTATCCATCGGTTTATCTACCCATCAATCGTTCTATCTATCCATTGTTGTATCTGTCATTATATCCATTTTTCTATCTATCCATCATTCTATCCAACCATCCATCCAACTATCGTTCTATCTATCCTTCTATCTATCTATTTATGTATCCATTGTTCTCTCTGTCATTCTATCCATCGGTTTATCTATCCATTGTACCATCCATCCATCAATCGTTCTATCTATCCATTGTTGTATCTGTCGTTCTATCCATTTTTACATCTATCTATCCATCCAACCATCATTCTTTCCATCCATCCAACCAACCATCCATACATCCATTGTTCTATCATTCTATCTATCCTTCTATCTATCCATTGTTCTATCCATCCATCCATCATTATATCTATCCATTTATGTATCCATTGTTCTATCTGTCATTCTATCCATTGTTTTATCTATCCATCGTTCCATCCATCCGTCCATTGTCCTATCATCCTATCAATCGTTGTATCTAGCCATTGTTCTATCTGTTGTTTTATCTATCCGTCTATCTATCCATCCTTCTATCTATCATCTATCTATCTATCCATTATGTTAAGTAGCAAAATTAAGATGGCAGTGGCAGTTTTCCCCTTGCCTTCAGCAAAACTACTGATGAAGACATTTTTATGCAGTGCACACTCGCTACACTCTCCCTCTCACTCCATCTTCTTGTCATCCCTTATGTAATTACCCGTCTTAATTGCTCACCTCCCTCTCGTCCTGATAACGAAGAACCAGTCGCAGCCGTTCGTGTGTGTCAGTGCTGTTCCTCTTTCCACCTCAGATGTTTCTCTTTCGTCGAGTGATCTGTCCGTTCCCAGCGTGGGCTCATCATGGCAAGAAATGCTCATATTTTACGGCCTGTTATCGTTGAGATGTTGCGTTTCGTCTGAGAGTGAGATGATGAGAAGCAGAAGGAGTGATGTTGGCGTCACCTGTTCTTACAGACGGAGAACACAGATGGTGTCTTCTTTTAGCCAATGGTGCTCCAATAAACCCATGATGGATGGGTCGTTATCCCGCCTCCAGTTACAGCCAATAGATTACCCAGCTGTGTCGACGGTTTCTCAGTATAAGCACGTGTTATATGATATGTAGTGTCGTTTGTTGTAGTTTTTAGCTGATCTGCAGTCACTTCAGCTTTGTTCGCACAGCATACACTGTAAATAGTACTATACACTCTAAAAAAACACTGGGTTAAAAACAACCCAATTTGGGTTGTTTTCAACCCAAGGGCTGGGTAAATATAGGACAGAACAGTTGGGTTAATTTTACCCAGAAAATTGGGTTGTCTATTTAACCCATCATACTGGTTTGATTAATTTCTAAAGTAGTACTATAGCTTTTTATTATTATTTTACTTCATACATGAATTAATGTTTACAGATTAAATAAAAGAGGGTTTCTCAGTATAAGCACGTGTTATATGATATAGTGGCATTTTATGTAGTATTTAGCTGGTCCGCAGTCACTTCAGCTTTGTTCACACTGTATACACTGCAACCATAGTATACTTGGGGTGTGTATAGTCAAGTCAAGTCTCCTTTTTACAGCACAGAGTGTTTCAAAGCAGCTTTAAAGTGATGACAGGAAAATAATGCAACAAAGTTTGTTTTTAGAGGAAAATAGCTTCACAGTCCAGCTTAAGTAAGTTCAGTGATGGTTTATTTTTGTTGTAAAAAAGTTATTTAGTTCACTTATATATAAAACCGTGATTGTCATCGTCCAGCTCAGTTCAGTTCTCATATAATGGTGTCAATGCAGGCAGATCAATAATATTGTTGAATATTAAATGAAATGTCCCCATTAAGGTAAAACTCCTAAAGGTAAAATTTTGAGCCTTTTTGAAGCTAATCTCAGTTTTTAAATACATTGCAGTTCATCTAGAGAACAGAGTGTACAGCTTCTTCAGATCTGAGGCTGTGAAATCAAACACAATAAGAATTTACTGCTTAATATATTGCAGCGTATGAAGCAGTTACAGTTGAAAAAAACATTGTATGGTTTTAAAAACACAGATGGTGCTGGTCATAACAGAAGTAATGGTGTGTTATTTACAGTTTGATGCATAAAAACAGCCTCTGTGTTCAGAGTCTTAATTTAATATTCTCTGTTTGCATATTGTGTGCGGCACAAAGATTTGGATGTCTTTACGATTTATGTCTCTGTATCTCTTACAATTTCCTGTGTGTAAATTTATGCTTGCTTTCAATGTGTTATGCAAACTAACCCTGTAATCAAACACCGGAAACGCCACATTTATTGGGATTTAAATTAATTATTTTGTTTCTTGTCTATTCTAGTCTGGTGCTGAATTAAAACCATCAAACTGCATTTCCGAATTGCCAAAATCCCAGGTGCTTCTGGACTAAAAATGAGTCTAAAAGTTTATGTGTAATAATAAATTCTATGTTGATTGACATTGACAAAAATTTCTAAAGCTACTTTTTGTAATGCCTATTTGATGCATTTCCCATTTAACACAATAATGACTTGAATGGTGTAAGTTCTATCTAATTAATTAGAATGAAAAATTTGAATAGCTTGACAGCCATATTTAAAAACATTTCTGTTAATTGAAATAAAGTTAAAATAAAACACAATATAAATATTAGTTGAAAAAAAAAAACGTAAACTAAACGAAAATTTAAAATGTGTGTTGGCAATACCATGACAACATTATTAACATTATTAACTGTAAATAAATAAAAGTAACTAGAACTGAAATAAAAAAAATGTAACCAAAAAAACTATTAAAATGACAAAAGCACGAACCAACTAAAAATTAAACTAAAAATAGAAGCTATAAAATTCAAAATTTTAATAAAACTAAAATAACACTCCTTCCACAACCTCCCTGATTTAACAAACTCTGGCTTATTATAATATCTGATAGCAGTCTCACCCGTGACACGTTCGTTATTAGCCCAATTTTCCGCTTAATCATGTCCGCGAGTGGTAGTCGTGGGGTTTTTCCTTTATTTAATGATGTGTTCAGGACAGGTTGCATGCAGCGAGGGAGTCACCCGTCCAAACCCTCACGCTCACAGGTTTTAATTAAGCCGTGTGATTAAGTCGAGCCGAGACAAACGTTCCAGAACCCCGACAAATCAAATCAACCCAACCCCCCCATCGTGTGTTTGAGCGGGTCAGAGATGTTTCCTCTGGCCATTAGCAACACACACATCGAGCAAATCAATTACAGAGAGCAGCGATAAAAGCCAATAAGGCTGTTTTATTTACACCCTTTGTCGCATAATTGCAGAGTGAGTGTGTGTGTGTGTGTAACACACTTCAGTTTGGAGTGTTCCTCACTCTCTGGTTTATTGTGATAGTCCTTCTTCTAGTCATTTGTCACACTCAGGGCAGCGATTCATAACTTTGCTGTGTGTTATAAAGCTAATGAAGGATCTGTCCTCTTATTTTCAGGCCGCAGGCTTCTGGACTCTTCAGGCCTGTTCAAGCTTTCCATTACACTACAAAACTATTTGGTGTTTCATACACTTCAGGCTCTTCGACTTGAGGGCTGGTAGTAACTATCCACAAACCACCTTTCTCTTTTTCTTTCTATCCCTTTCTTCCTTTCTATTCCCTATTCTTCCTATCTGTTGACTTTTGAATTTGTGTCGGCCAGGAAAGCACAGCTCATGCTGTATTGTGTGTGTTCTGAATATGAAAGTAAAGACTTGCTGTACTAAACTACAAACATGTCTTCCATCCTCATCGTAAACACTGAGCTCATTTTTTTCACTCGTTTTTTTTATTTTTACACTCCTGTTGAAAAGTTTTGGGTCAGTAAGATTTGTATAAATGCATTAAATTATGGAAAGCTTGTTTTCGCCACAGAATAAAAAATTAAAAAGATAATTGCGACTTTTTATCTCACAATTCTGACTGTATCCAGAATTCCGTGATATAAAGTCGTAATTGCGTTATAAAGTCAGAATTGCGTGATATGCGAGAAATTAACTCGGAATTCTGACTTTTTTCGCAGAATTGCATGTTTAAATCTCGCAATTCTGACTTTATATCACACAATTCTGAGAAATAAAGTCAGAATTGCACTGAAAAAAAAAACAATAAGTAAAATGTACTTAATTTTTCTTTGGCAAGTTTTTGCATGCATATTTTTAAGGTAAATTTCACATATGGAATTAAGTAAACTCTACTTATCTAAGTTAAGTAAAATTAAAAGAGAAAATAAGTAATTTTAACTTGACCAGTTAAAGATGGAGTAATATCTATTTGGTTGAAGTTTGAACTTGAATAAAGAGACCTTAATATTGGTACACAATACACAATGACGGTAACATTTGATGAATCGTTTTTGTGTATGAATGTAGAAAATGTCCAACTCCAAATGTCACAAAATGGCAAGTTACTAAACCTAACAACAAAAGCAATGATTAAACAGTGTAAATACAGCTGTAAGTACAACTGTAAATACAGCTGTAAATACAGTGAAAATCAACCTTATAAATTATTCAAGACCCAGTGCATGATGGGAACACGAATATCATAACTTTGATATTTAATTTCTACACCCTTGAATTGAGTACTAATATAGAAGAAGTATAATTAGAAGTATATATTTTTTTAAATAAAACATGTAAGTAAACACGTGGAGGAAATTATGCCCCCATGTTGCTTTGAACAATGAAACTAATATTGAAACACTGCATTGCATTGGACACACTCAACCCAGTGTTACTTTACTACCATTGAGACACTTTTATGGCTTTTATTAATATTTTGAATCATTTTTTTATTTTTACAGATACCGTGCAGATAGATGTCCTATTCATCTTAATTAACCCAATGCATTTCTTCATTTTTCTGTATTGAGGCATGAGAATGGAGCAGATCTGTCTTCATCACAGCAGGACCTGTCGTTCTGTATCTCCTGTGATGCTGGTTACACACTTGTGTTGTGTGTTTTTTTAATCAGCGGGAGATTTGAGAGCACTCCGATATAAAACGCCTTCATTGAGCTTGAGAGGAACGAATGAGGCTTCGGGAAACAATCCAATCCTCCTCGAGAGCTTTAGTGTTCAGGCTTTCTGTCTCCTCTTTCCTCTCAGCGTTTGCAGACCTTTAGGAAGAGCGTCTGTCAGCACTAGTGAACTTTCTCTCTTTACCACACTGTAAAATCCAACAGTGATTCTAACTAACACTATTTAGTTAACTTTACTTAATGTCTTAACTTAATTGTAAAAATCTAGTAATCTGTACTTTTCACATACTATGCCTTTTTTTTACTCAGAAAACCCAAGTTCAGATTAGTTGATTGGTTTGAGTGCCATTTTGTCAATCCCAAAAAAGAAAAAAAGTTTTTGAGGCAGGGCAATTCTTATTAGAATAAGAATTAACTACACTTCTGTAGTTATTTTTCTCTGTTTGCATTCACTCATTTCCCAAAGTCATCTTAAATGTTCAATTGTCAATACAACTGAAAAAAAAAAATTTAGAAATAAATTGATGTTGATTTTCCTAAAATATTTTGTTTTTCACCATTATGGTGATCAGTGTTCCTGTTGGTCACTTGGAACTTCATTGATATTATTACAATTCTCTTTCTATTGATGCAGCGATGCAACAAGAAATCAGTTATTTGGTTTCAAATGAAGGGAGATAATAATAAATATTATATATGAATATATAAAATAACTATATTTCATGTCAAAGAGTGATCTTTTAAAGTTGTTGCTAACACTTATGTCATAACCTCGTGAAAATTTTAATTGGATTGATATAATCTCTTTATATTTTGTTACAAAATCTTCCAATTGACCATGCTTGAGTCACACACAGACTTCAACATTCAGCATGCAAAACACAAGTTTTTAGTTACTAGAACTCTACAGGGCTCTCAAGTTTTGAAGACAGGCAAGAGTGACAACCCCCCACGTCAAAGGCGGGTGGGTTGGACGGGTCGCGGGAATTGGGGTGTTTCATGACAATATATCAGCCATCGTGTGATAACGAAAATATGACTAGGCCTTGACTACTTTTTCTGAGCAGGTGTCAGTGAACAGGCTGTAAAACTGTTGGCTAAGTTACAGACACTCGTGAAAAACTGATGCTAATTATCTGGCAAACATTCTCTAACAGCAGTCAAGTTGTCATTGTTTGTGTCAAACAAGTTGTGAATTTGTTGTAACATTAAAACAGGAGATCATGAGTTACTCTGTGCTCAAAGTGATGCTCGGAGCTCCAGTGTTTCCTCTGTGGGGGAACGAAACTTCCGGAAGATGTTGTAGCAGAATCACGTGAACAATTCCAGGATATGCTTTTTTTTCATTGGTTGTTGCGTTAAATCTTACCCAGATACAATAGTGCTATTTTCTGATTGGCTATTGTGTAGCCAATTTCTTTTTTTTGATTGGCTAATAAGTGGTAGGCTCGAGTAAGAACTCCAGGGGAGACGCGCTTGATTCCTGCTGGGTCCATAGTGGGAGCAGCGCGGACAGAGAAATTTTGGGCTCTACGGCATATTAAATATATTATAAATAGTTTTTCCGCGTGAGAAATACAATGTGTGGCGGGAGTGCGTGACAAAAGACCGAAATGAGTGGCTGTCACGCTCAATGCGTGACACTTGAGAGCCCTGGGGTTAGGGTTAACTATACTAACTAAGCATGTTTTTATGGGCAATCAGCTTGCATGCTTTTTTAAAGTAAGTCTAACTAATTAGATTTTACAGTGTTGACTTTATTCCAGCACTTTCTAAACCCTAGTTCTGCTGAACTCTTTAATCCCAGTGCCTAAAATGGCCTGTGTTTAATGGCGTCCTCCAGAGCTCTCGTTGAGAGGGGAGCATTTCTATTTTAACTGGAACTATAGAGGGAGAGAGAAAGGAGAAAAAGGACGAGGAAAAGCGAGAGAGAGAGAGTGAGGATTAATGTAGTTACAGTAGAGCCACTCCACCCAGAGCAAGATTATCCTGTCTTCCACAAACTCACGTCTTGTCTGGAAACACAGTTGTTCTAGAAATTAGAATTCGGATTAGAGTATGGAAAAGTGTGGATTTGCAGCTGTGGGGGAAATATGACACATAACAAGGTTTGCAAATGTTAGAAAATATTGTGTGTACAGTATGTTTGTGTGGAAGAGAGAAAGATAAATGCTGGAAAAAGTCAGGTTTTATTCACACTGCACACTATTAATACTGCAGAAGTTTGAATGTAGACTCTATGGATGATGTCCGAAAATTACATTGATTAATTTCATAAACAACTAAAATGATTTTAAATTACAACACAGAATCATATTTTTGATTCCTGTCTGAACAAAACCTTTTCACAACAGTTCAGCTTTCAGTCTCCAATTACAAAGTTCGAATAGAAATGGGTTTATTGCCTGGTGGAATAGAGGAACTTTCATCATTTCTCTCATAATGTAACTTTTTGTACTTTATGAAACTATGTATGTCCTGGAACATTGAGGCCCCCCCCCCTCCTCCTAAATTGATGTTGATTTTCCTAAAATATTTTATGTGTCACCATTATGGTGATCAGTGTTTTTCTTTTATTTATTATTATTTTCTTTTATATCTATTTTTTTTCTTTTTTTTCTATATTTAATTAAATTAAATTGAATATCTAGTAGCTAGTAGCTACCTCATTCAT